>PVHT021183540.1:313815-334402 GCA_004024745.2 Catagonus wagneri | reverse complement strand
ACAAAAAAAAAAAAAAAAAAAATTCAGGGAGGAGTTCCCGTCGTGGCTCAGGGGTTAACGAATCTGACTAGGAACCATGAGGTTGCGGGTTCGAACCCTGGCCTTGCTCAGTGGGTTAAGGATCCGGCGTTGCCGTGAGCTGTGATGAGGGTTGCAGATGCGGCTCGGATCCCGCGTTGCTGTGGCTGTGGCGAAGGCCGGCAGCTACAGCTCCTGTTAGACCCCTAGCCTGGAAACCTCCATATACCGCGGGCGCGCCCCTAGAAAGCAAAAAATAAATAAATAAAAGTAATAATAATAATAATTCGGGAATTCCTGCTGCCCGCCAGTGAGTTAAGAATCCAACTCCATTGGCTATGGTCACTGCAGAGGTGCAGGTTCCACTCAGCAGGCACGCAGGGTTAAAGGATCTGGCTGTTGCCGAGCTTGGATTCATTCCCTGGGTGAGGAACTTCCATTTGCCCCAAGTGTGGCCATAAAATAAATAAAAATAATTTGGTGATAAGAGGAATTAAAAAAAAAAAGCTTTTAAAGAAAACTCCCTTGTGGCTCAACAGGTTAAGGATCCAGTGTTGTCTCTGCAGCGGCCCGGGTTGCTGCTGTGTGGCGCGGGTTCCATCCCTGGCCCAGGAACTTCCACCTGCCACAGCGTGACCAAAAAAGAAAAGCAAAAAGAACGCTCAATACTTGGGCAGGTAGAAGGTGAAAGTTGTTCCAAAGCCTTCTCTATTATAATTAGGTCTATACTGAGCACATAAGCATTTTTTTAAAAATGGGAATATTTCGTTCCTGGGTTTTGGCACCAAAATAAATAAATAATAAAAAATTTAAAAAGCAAATACATGCTCTCTTTTGAACTTGTTTTGTCCATTCCAGCGTGGTGTTCAAGCTGTGGAGCTTTCCACCCGAGGTTATTTACCAATAAAGCAGAGTGGCTAGCGTGGCATTGGGAGATGACTGGGCTCTTGTGTACTTAGGAGTGGAATTTCTGAGTTCTGTAGTAACTACGTTTAACCTTTTGAGGAACTGCCAGAAGGCGTGCGCCATTTTACATCCCCAGCAACACTATCCAAAGATTTCAGTTTCTTTGCAACCTTACCAATGCTTGCTATTTTCTGTCTTTTTTATTACAGTCCTTTGAGTGGGTGTGAATAGCTTTTTCATCCTGGTTTTAATATGCACTTCCCTGATGGCTCTTCCCCCAACCCCCACCCCCACCCCACTGCACGTGGAAGTTCCCGGGCCAGAGATCGAACACTTGGCACAGCACTGACATGAACTGAAACACCCAGCCTAAATCCAGACGGGGACTTGAACCCATAGTCACTCACCTGGTGTCTAGACTCAGCTGGTACTGAGGCTCGGGTTCTCTGTGTCTCGGTGCAGAAGGAATTTAGCAAAAGATAAAGTGGTAGACAAGAAATGGATTTACTAAGATAGGACCATATTGTGCGGGATACAAGTGGGCAGATGAGGAGGCTCATTTTTATAATCCAATGAGAGTGGGGAGTGGGAAAAAACCGCCTTCTTCCTTATTCTCCCAGTAGACATCACGCTGACATCATCAGCTCCTCCTTCATATCAGGTAAGAGAGTATTTGAGGTCAAACTAGGACTGTCATGGCACTTATTTAGATCAGCAGGGGGGAGGTAACATATGCTGAAATATGTTGAATCATAGCAGGTTTCTGTAATAATGAGGGTCTCTTACTTTGGAATGTCATCTTTTCTTTAAATTCCTGTCCTAAGGATCATTATCTTGCTGAACTTGAATACGAGCCTCCTTTAATCTTTCATTTAATGACCTGAGGCATATCTCGTGCTCTGATTTATGGTTTTATAGTTAAGCAAGGCTCTTTCGTTCCAAGATGTTCTGATGACTTTCTTGAGCGATTTTTAACTTACAGTGGTCTCCCAAATTTCCCTAGGTTTCCCTCTCTATCTATGGTCCCCTACTGGGGCTTCAACAGCCACCTGTGCCTAAAAAGACAAAAAAAAAAAAGGGAAAGAAAGAAAGAAAAAAATAACTGAACTATGTTCCAAACAACTAGGAAATTTTTCATTTCACTTCACCAACTGTAATAGAAATGATGAATAAATGGAAGCTATGAAACCCAGTACAAAGCTTTTCTAGTCAGTAGGAAATAGCCTCTATTCTGCCTATAGACCTTCCAGAATACCAATGAGCAGATTCAAACACTTGCTAATCTGGGAAGTAAGGGAATGCAGAAGCAAAGGAAGAGCAGTCAAGAAATTAAATTAAAGCAGGATCCTGGTGCCTCCTCAAGAGATCTCCATAATACTGCCTTTGAGTTCTTCTGCAGAAACTAAGGCCCCCACCCAGCTGGAGGATGGGAACTTCAGGCTGAGCGGGATTCCTGGAGCCGTGCAGTTATCTCACCACCGACCAATCAGAAGAAAGTCACACCACCCCGCAGACCTCACCCCAAATTTTGCCTGTAAAAACTTCTCCCTTGGGGAATTTGGGCTTTTTAAATTTTTTTTTATTTTTTATTTTTTGCAGTTCACATTTCCCTGCTCCAAACTCTGCCCTTTTATTTGGTAACAACTAATTTGTAACAAAGTGATAGTTCCATCAACAAAGGTGGAGGAGAGAAACAATATGGCAGCCAAATCTTCCAAATATAGAATTACTGTGAATTTGCAAGCTACAGTCTAGTTTGACACAGGAATGCTCTATCACCAGCTCAGGTGCCTCTGGCACCATTGCTGTGGCTGATGCAATTTTCCCCAAATTATGACCAAGTCTTAATAAAGTTCTCAATAAGACAAGGTAGGAATGCTTTTGTCATATTTGAAAACAGGTAAGGAGGCCAAAATGGCTGGAGCCCGGTGGGGTCGGGTGGGGTGAAGATGCAAGATAAGATCACAGAGGGAACCTGGGCCCAATCCTGAGCCCTTGTGGGCTGGGCATTCACGAAAAAATGGTCCCTTGCTCTGGGGGACACAAATGGACTACATTTCCCAGCTGTCCTTGCAGTTAGATACCATCATGTGAGTCTGTTTTAGCCAGTGGAACTCCAGCAAAAGTTGTAAGAGTTGTGAGCCAAAACAAAGCCTGGAGGCTGATTCCAAGGTGTCTTGAGCCTCAAAACCTGATTTCAAGCCACCCCACACCCCTGTACTGTGGTTTGCCCCCACTGAGAAATGAGGGAAATGACCTCTGCTACAAAAAAAACCTGTCTTACTAGGTTGCTAGATGAGTTGATAAAATAATGCATTGAAAAATCTACTAATCCTTAATCCAGTAGAATCCTGAAGCCTCCTGTGGAATTGTGCTGGGTGAGAAAGATGTCAGGCTTGAGACTTAACGAGAGGCCTCATGGTTTGCATTTCAGGCTTTGGGAAACATAAGGGCAAAAGCAGACTCACATATTCCAGAATTTCAGATCAAGAAACCACAGAGGTAAAGTTTAAAAATTAAATATAAACTGGGTCACTTTGCTGTACAGCAGAAATCGACAGAACACTGTAAATAAACTATAGTAAACATTTTTTTAAGTAAAAAAAAAAATATATATATATATATATTTTTTTAAGTGCAGAATTCCTTGGTGGTGCAGCATGTTAAGGATCCTACATTGTTTCTGCAGTGGTCCAAGTCACTGCTGTGGCACGTGTTCAATCCCTGACCAGGGAACTTCTGCACGTTGCTGGCGTGCCCCCCCCCAAATGTTGCTGCCTGGGGAAGGTGCTTAATAGGTATTTGCTGCATTGCACTAAGGTAGGTCAAATTAAGAGACTGGTTCATCCTTACAAGAAAGCTCATCAAATATCATTGTCAATGTAAAAACATTTCATGTAGAGTCAACCATTTTTTATTGTGTGTATACTAATTTTTTTAAAACGACTCTCGGGAAATTTATGTGGAAAAACAAATTAAGCTATTATAGGAATTCATGTAAAGTCGACTGTTGACAAAATATTTCCCCATACCAAAAAGAGGATAATCAAAAGCCTTTCTTTTCTTTTTTTAGGGCCAACCCTAGGCGTATGGAGGTTCCCAGGCTAGGGGACGAATCAGAGCTGTAGCGGCCACAGCAACGCCAGATCCGAGCCGTGTGTGCCACCTACACCACAGCTCATGGCAACACTGGATCCTTAACCCACTGAGCAAGGCGAGGGATGGAATTTCCATCCTCGTGGATGCTAGTCAGATTCGTTTCCGCTAAGCCAGGAGGGAACTCCAGGCTTGACATTTCTATCAGTTGGGGGTATAATTCACTGGTTTGAATAAATCAACAAGGATTCCAAAAAAAGAGAGAAAAAAAATAAACTGATATAGGCGTTGGGGAAAGATGGTATCTTGGCTGGGAAAACAGGCCCACACCGCCACCATGCGACCATCTGTGGATTTGCAGGCAAGACCTTTCAGAAATTATTTAGAGCTTATTTAGAGCGTAAACAGTGGGACCAGAAGATGCATAATCCCCGTGGGGGAACTATGAGGTGTCTAGACTGCTGCGACAGAGGAGGGGGAGACGTGGTGACAATTACTGTAGAGAAACTGGCCTCCATCTCCTGTATCTGAGATATCCATCAGAGCAACTAGTGCTCAAAGTGGGTTGTTAAAAGTATTTATTAGTTCCTGTTGTGGGGCACAGCAGGTAACGAACCCAACTAGTATCCAGGAGGATGTGGGTTCGATCCCTGGCCTTGCTCAGTGGGTTAAGGATCCGGCGTTGCCGTGAGCTGTGGTGTAGGTGGCAGACACCGCTTGGATCCTGCGTTGCTGTGGCTGTGGTGTAGGCCTGCGGCTGTAGCTCCGATTGGACCCCTAGCCTGGGAACCTCCATATGCCGCAGATGTGGACATCAGAAGCAAAACCAAAAAAGAAAGAAATCACCTTCTCACCTTCTCACTCTAAACCCCAGCAGCCTCCCTCCCTTCATTCTTCTTTTGCTGAAAAAAAAAAAAGAAATAGAAGCAATCAGAAAGAAACTAAGAGGTAAATAGTAACCGTTGTTGCAGAAATATACTGCTGCCCTGCCCCCCACCCCAGCCCCACTCATGACCATGTTTGGAAATTAGTAAGAGGCCAGGCCCTCCACTGAGGCCCCGAATCCCTTCTCTGAGCTATCAAAGCTTCCTCTCTTGTAGTGCTTCCTTCTCTGTCTTGCTTCATTATTTGTGCAGTGCGTTAGCCCTACTTCCTTTAGGACTCACTCCACTTCACTGAGTGCCTGGGCTTCCTTAACGTGCTGCTGACAGGCTTCTTGAAACGTGGGGTCCCAGGCTCACCTCTTTGCCTGGACCCTCCCTCTTTGTAACTCCATCCTTAAAGATTCCTTTCCTGTCTTAGCATCCACCTGAGGGATTTCCCGCTACAACATCCTAAAGGAAACCGAGGTTCAAGCGTTAGAGGCCCCGACCATCTCAAAAGCAGGTCTTCCTCGTCCTGTCATGAGAATCTGACTAGTGTCCATGGGGATGCGGGTTCATGAGAATCTGACTAGTGTCCATGGGGATGCGGGTTCGACTCCTGGCCTCACTTAGCAGGTTGGGGATCCATCGTTGCCGTGAGCTGTGGTGTAGGTCATAGACAAGGCTCAGATCCTGTGTTGCTGTGACTGTGGTGTAGGTCAGCAGCTGTAGCTCCGATTCGACCCCTAGCCTGGGAACTTCCATATGCCGTGGGTGCCGCCCTAAAATGCAAAAAAAAAAAAAAAAAAAAGGAAAGAAAAAGCAAATCTTCAAATCTTCTAGCCTTACTGCAGCCTTCAGATAATGGCTGCCCCAGCTGACACCTGTCTGCAACCCCACGAGCCAGAACTGCATGGTCAAGCTGCTTTCACATTTCTAAACCAGAGAACCCACAAAAAATAACAACAATAATACATGACTATTTCTGTCTCTTTTATTTTGGCCACACCCGAGGCATGCAGAAGTTCCCAGGCAGAGATTGAACCTGCACCACAGCAGTGACTTTAACCCACTGAGTCACGACGGGAACTCCCATTTCTGTCTTAAACCACTCAGTTTTAGGGTGGCTTGTAACACAGCAATAACTGACTAGTATATCCTGCCAAATTGGCTTTTTTTCTAGGTTTTTTTCCAATCCTTATAAAGGGAAATGGCATTAACCCAGTTGTAGTAATGTGAACAAACTGTTTTTCCGCAGGCATCCTTATATTCCTTTTAAAGTCTTGTTTGTGGAGTTCCCGTTGTGGCTCAGGGGGTTAAGAATCCAACTGGTATCCATGAGGATGTAGGTTCCTTCTCTGGCCTTTCCCAGTGGGTTAAAGATCGGGCAGTGTGGGGTAGTTCGCAGATGCAGCTTGGATCTGGCGTTGCTGTGGCTGTGGTGTAGGCCGGCAGCTGTAACTCCCATTGAACCCCTAGCCTGGGAACCTCCATTAGGGTGCAGCCGTAAAAAGACACATACACACACACACACACACACACACACAAAATGCAGATTATTCTTGGGCTCTCTCTCGGGCCCTTGGAATCAGAATCTCTGAGGGTTGTGCCCAGGAATCTAAGGCTTTTTTTTTTTTTTTGGTCACTTTAGGGCTGCACCCGCAGCATGTGGAGGTTCCCAGGCTAGGGGTCCTACACCACAGCTCACGGCAATGCCAGACCCTTAACCCACTGAGCGAGGCCAGGGATGGAACCTTAGTCCTCATGGATGCTAGTCAGATTAGTTTCCTCTGAGCCACGACAAGAACTCCTTAGGGCACCTTTTTTACTGGGTTTTCGGCTGCAACTTAATATCTGAGAAGCTTACTCAGGGAAAAGGAGGGCAGGCTGAGAGACAAGAGAAACAGAATTATTTTTAAGCATTTTCATAAATCTTAGCGGGGCGTTTCAGTATTTTCCAAATAAAACAGTAAGAGTCGAGGGTCCTGACACTCTAGCTGTCCCCACTTAGTAGCGGAAGGAGGACGTCTATTCTGACCCCTCTCCCTCCCCGCAGACCCTTCACAATCGCCCCGCCCCTCCCTTTGTTTGCCCAGGAAAACCCTTGTGGTTAATGAGTCTCAGAAAAATGAAGTGAAAGTTTTTAAGTAAAATCGACCGACGCTAAGGGATGGGGGAGGGGCACAGGAGACCCTCCATCACCGCCACCAAAATTGGGAGTGAGGCGCTCCAGAGTCACAGGGTAAAACTTCTGGCGACCCTACAAAAATACTCCGCACATTCCCGCGAAATTGCCACCGGGTAACACCCCCCCCACACACACACCCACCCTATCCCCAGCATCACCCACCCAGAGACTTCTTGTTCTGGTCACCACCCGGAGGTGGCGGTGAGCAGGGCGGAGCCTCAGGGGAAAGAAAACGGCCTCAGGACCTCTGGGTCCACACCGACCCCGGAGATGTCTCTGCCACCGCTCCCGCTACTGCTGCTACTGCTGCTGACCAGCGAGCCCGCCCGGGCCACGCTGATCCGGTACTGGGGACCCCCAAAACCTGGGAGGGACGCTCTCCCTTGCCCTTCAAGTCTGGGGCTCCTCAGTTCAGTGACTCCCAAACCGGGCACCCAGGGATCCATGGATCCATGATTCTGTCTTTTCTTTTTTTTTTTTTTTTTTTTGTCTTTTTGGGGCCGCACCTGCGCATATGGAGGTTCCCAGGCTAGGGGTTGAATCAGAGCTGTACCCGCCGGCCTACGCCACAGCCACAGCAATGCCAGATCCAGGCTGTGTCTGCAACCTACAGCACAGCTCATGGCAACGCTGGATCGTTAACCCACTGAGCAAGGTCAGGGATCGAACCCCGTCCTCATGGATACTAGTTGGTTTCACCACTGAGCCACAGTGGGAACTCGGATTCCTATCTTTTGGGTTCCAAGATCTCCAAATTGGGCTCTCACCCCTGAGGGGTCCACCCTGACGTCTCCTAAGACTCAAGCCCTTTGGGCCCAAGACGCTCCACCTTGAGAACCACCCTCTCCGCTCCGCATGTGTTTTGGGGAGCACTCTGCTGATCCCTCCCTAAGCTTTGGTGATCTGCTACCTAGATCTCTAGACGTGTGACATCCCCCCTCCACCAGATCTTGGGAACCCAGGATCTGTGCCATTTAAACTGAGATGCCCCCAGATAAGCCTCTTCCAAACTGCTTAGCTCCCCAGTTTGGGGACCCTGTGACCTCCACCCAACTCTGGCGCCTCTACCAATACCTCCCTTGCCCTCCTCTACTCTCTCCACCCCCTCTTGATGGGAAAGGGGGGGGCACTGTTCCCAGAAACATTTTCCCCCACTTCACATTCTTGAGCCTTTCAAAGACTGAGTCTCAGGCTGGAGTGTGGGGGGGGGCAGCAAAGATGTGGGGGGCAGGGCCCAAGGACTGACTAAAGGTACAAAAAAGATGAAGTTCCTGCTGTGGCACAATGGGATCTGTGGCATCTGTGCAGCACCAGGACACAGGTTCGATTCCTGGCCCCGCTCAGCTTGGATCTGATCCTGGATGGGTGGGGAACTCCATATGCCGCAGGCCAGCAAAAAAGAAAAAAATTACTGCAGGTTTTCTTTCTTTTTTTGGCCACACATATGGAAGTTCCTGGGCCAGGGTTCTACCTCAGCCCCTGCGGACACAATGTCAGGGGTAGAATCGGAGCTGCAGCTTCTGGCCATAGCCACAGTCGCGCCAGATCCAAGCCGCACCTGTGACCTATGCAGCAGCTCGCGGACAATCAGGATCCCTTACCCACTAAGCAAGGCCAGGGTTCGGATCCACATCGTCATGGACACTATGTGGGATTCTTAACCCCTGAGATACAGCGGGAGCTCTGTACATGATGTTTTTCTAACCTGAATTTTTTTTTTTCCTGACTTGCATTTTGAACATAACAGGTCCTGGCTTTTTCCTAGGTCAATGCAAAGAGCGGTGATGTGGAGGGTTGACTCAGGACCCCTAACAGAGCCTGAACAGGATCCAGGGACTTGTTAGAAATGCAAATTCTCTGACCTACTCTATCGGAAACAAACAGTTCTGACTTTTTTTTTTTCATCTTTTTGCCTTATCTAGGGCCGCACCCGTGGCATATGGAGCTTCCCAGGCTAGGGGTCTAACAGGAGCTGTAGCTGCTGGCCTTTGCCACAGCCACAGCAACGCCGGAACCGTAACCCACTGAGCAAGGCCAGGGATCGAACCTGCAACCTCATGGTTCCTAGTCAGATTCGTTAACCACTGAGCCATGATGGGAACTGCTTTTTATTTTTACGAACAGTTCTGACTTTTAACTCACCCTCTAGGTCAGGGACTGGGCAAAACACTCAGAGGACCAGATGCAGCCTGCCCCGTTTTGGCAAATAAAATTCAACAGAACTTAGCCACTTGTTCATTTGTTTAAACATTCATTTGTTTATCAGTCATCCATGGCTACTTTTGTGTTATACGGACAGAGATGGGAAGTTGCAACCAAGACGGGTGGGCTGGAAAACCTTTACAAAAAACTTTACCTAGCTCCCCTTGTGGAGGTGATTCTGCTTTAAAACCACTTGGAGCAGGCACTGGCCAAGAGAGCCACGTTTCCCTTTTTAGTGGCTGAATGGATTCCATTCTATGCCTGGAGCTGAGAGTTGAGTCACAGCCGGCACTGGCTGGTGGGTAGACTCTGGTTTTTAATACTAGAAGCATCTTCATAAACACAACCTTGTGGACTTGTTTAGTGATCTCCTGTAGCTAAAATTCCTAGAACTGAAACTAAGTTGGGTTAAAAGTTGTGTACAATTTTAAAACTCAGGACAGTATTACCAAACCAGCCTCCAGAGAGTTTGTATCAGTCTACACCCCCTAGCCAACAGTGCCCACCGGTAACCCTTTGCCAAAGCAAGAAAAAGTTCTCTCGCTCTTGTTCTTTGTATCTCCTTAATAACTATTATTACTATTATTATTATTATTTTGCTTTTTAGGGCTGCACCTGTGGCATATGGAGGTTCCGAGGCTAGGGGTCAAATCAGAGCTGTAGCCCCCAGCCTTCGCCTGCATCTTTATGGATACTAGTCAGATTTGTTTCTGCTGAGCCACGAGGGGGAACTCCTCCTCCATGATTTCTGATCTTGGTATCATGTTTAGAAAAACTTTCCTTTCCTATAATTATTTAAACATTTTTCTTTTTTTTCTTTTTGCCTTATCTAGGGCCGCACCCCCGGCATATGGAGGTTCCCAGGCTAGGGGTCTAATCGGAGCTATAGCTGCCGGCCTACGCCACAGCCACAGCCACACGGGATCTGAGCCATGTCTGCAACCTACACCACAGCTCACGGCAATGCTGGATCCTTAACCCACTGAACAAGGCCAGGGATCGAACCTCATGGTTCTTAGTCGGATTCGTTAACCACTGAGCCACGAAGGGAACTCCTATTTAAACATTTTTCTTCCTTCTGCTGCTCTTATTTTACACAGCACATTAAGTGCCCTGCGCATTGTATGTGTGTGTTATATATTTTACTGCAGAAAGTGAAATTGGGATTTGGTGCTTACATTCCCCCCCCCCAGTGGTCCAAGTACTATAAAGGTTTTTGCAGAGGCTGGTTTTATGTTAGGGAGTTTGGAAAACTTTGTGACTCTCCCTTCTCTAATGCCTTATTTTGTTATTTGGACTTTTTTTGTTTTTTGTCTTTCTGTCTCTTTAGGGCCAGAGGCATATGGAGGTTCCCAGGCTAGGGGTCCAATCGGAGCTGTAGCTGCCAGCCTACGCCAGGGCCACAGCAACGTGGGGTCTGAGCGGCATCTGCGACCTGCACCGCAGCTCAGGGTGTTATTTGGACAGCCTTGATTCGAAGATGTTGCGGGCGGGATCTGTTTGGGATGCTTTGCTCTCACAGGGCCTTTGGGGGGAATTTGTCACCGTGGATTGGTAGGGTTTCCGGTAATGACTGTTACAGAAGGCCAAGGGGATGCTGACACTGTCATTACACCCTACGTGGGAAAGTCCGTCACACATCTCCGGAGAGGGTAGCTCCGGAACTGCTGGTCTCGCCTCCCCGACAGGATCCCACTTCGCAGAGTCCACACGGGACTTAGGACCCTGAACCCACTGCGTGCATGGGAGAAGCCGGCAGAGCCCCCCAACTTGGGGGCCCCGTCCCCGGGGAACAAGACCTTCGTGCCTCTCTCCAACTACCTGAACGTGAGTCCCAGCCCCGCCCTGCCTCCTGCCCGCAAATCAAGCTCTTCGCTCATGATCTCTCCCGTTTTGCTACAGGTCCAGTACTACGGGGAAATTGGGCTGGGAACGCCCCCGCAGAACTTCTCCGTTGTCTTTGACACTGGCTCCTCCAATCTCTGGGTCCCATCAGTGAGATGCCACTTCCTCAGTCTGCCCTGCTGTGAGCTTCCCTGGGGGAGACGGGCTGAGCCGGGTGAAGGGAGAAAGGGGGCCGGGCCTGGCCTTCCCAAGGGGTTTTGAGGTCCGGTGTTCTCCCAGCGCCATCCTCACGGGTGACCTGGCCAGAGGGGCAGGAGCCGCGGGGGAGGGTCTTCTCTCCCAGTGACACCGCCCTGACCTTCTGACCCAGGGCTGCACCACCGCTACAACCCCAAAGCCTCCAGCTCCTTCCACTCCAATGGGACCAAGTTTGCCATTCAATACGGAACTGGGCGCCTGGACGGCATGCTGAGTGAGGACGTGCTGACCGTGCGTAACCTGGGTCGCAGGAAGACCGGAGCCTGGGCGGAGCCCATCTCCAAGACTGTCTAGTTTAGGGAGGGGCTAGGGAAGGCGGGGCCTCCCGGGTAATTGGGTGGGGCTTCTGAATTGAGAGGCAGGGCTTCCTGGGGGAGGGGGCGGGCCTTCCCGGGGAAAGGAACAAGGCCTTTCCCAGTTGTCCCGCAAGGCAAAGCTTCCTACGCAGTTGGAGTTCTTTTCAATGTCCTCAGACCTGGGATTCCTGCCTTGATTTGGGGAGATCTCGGAGATAGGCAGGCAACGCCCTCCCGAAGTAACTTACTGCATTTGAATCCACCTCAGGTTGGAGGACTCACAGGTGCATCAGTGGTTTTTGGGGAGGCCCTGTGGGAGCCCAGCCTGGTCTTCACTTTTGCCCACTTTGATGGGATACTGGGCCTCGGTTTTCCCGTTCTGGCCGTGGGAGGAGTTCGGCCCCCGCTGGACAGACTGGTGGACCAGGGATTACTGGATAAGCCTGTCTTCTCCTTCTACTTCAACAGGTAAGAGGGCAGGGTCTACCCTCCTAAGAGTTGAGCCCCCAGGAGGAAGTTCTGCCCTTCTTCAGGAAGTCCCTTACCCAATAAAGGAAGTGCCACCCTCCATTCAGGAAGTCCCTGAGTTCCTCCCCATTTAGGAAGTCATCCACCCTACACAGAAAGCTCCATCTTCCACTCAGGGAGTCACAGTCCCAACATAAGAAACCCCCGAGTTCCCTTGTGGCGCGGTGGGTTAAGGAGCTGGTATTGTCCCAGCTGCGGTGCAGGTGGCAACTGTGGCACGGGTTTGATCCCTGGCCCAGGAACTTCCACATGCCACAGGTGTGGCCAAAAAAAGAAAAGAAACAGTGGAACCCTATTCAGAAGTCCCAGTGACTAAGGAGCACCTCGAGACCTACTACAGAAACTCACTATCATTTAACAGGCTCCATGGGATCAGACTTGTGGTTGCCAAGGGACAGGGAGTGGGATGGAGGGGGAGTTTGGGATTAGTAGATGCAAACTACTGCATTGGGAGTGGATAAGCAATGAGATCCTGCTGTATAACACAGGGAAGCATATCTAGTCACACGTGATGGAACAGGATGGAGGACAATGTGAGAAAAAGAATATATATATATTATGACTGGGTCACAAAATATATACAGCAGAAATTGACAGAACGTCGTAAATCAACTACAAATAAAAAAAATTAAAAAAAAAATGCCCCATCAGAGTTCCTGTTGTGGTTCAACACATTAAGAACCTGACTAGTATCCATAAGGATTTGGGTTCAATCCCTGGACTCGCTCAGTGGGTTAAGGATACGGTGTTGCCACAAGCTGCAGTGTAGCTTGCTGATGTGCCTCAGATCTCGAGTTGCTGTGGCTGTGGTGTAGGTCACAGATGAGGCTCGGATTCCACGTTTCTGTGGCTGTGGAGTAGGTTGGCAGCTGCAGCTCCAATTCAACCCCTAGCCTGGGAACTTCCATGTGCCGCAGGTATGGCCCTTAAAAAAAAAAAAAAGCTCCATGTTTCAAACTCAAATCTATGTC
Organism: Catagonus wagneri; assembly: GCA_004024745.2. Classification (NCBI taxonomy): domain Eukaryota; kingdom Metazoa; phylum Chordata; class Mammalia; order Artiodactyla; family Tayassuidae; genus Catagonus; species Catagonus wagneri. The sequence continues at coordinate 321,231 of PVHT021183540.1, read as the reverse complement.
CTATGCAATCAAATACTGAATTTACCATGTTTACCATAAAGAAATCCCAATTCTGTTTGCGAACATGCTTCAGAAGTCAAGAATTGCCCATTTTAATCTAAGAAATCTCATCTTTTTTTTTGGCTATGCCTATAGCATGTGGAAGGTCCCAGGTCAGGGACTGAACCCAAGCCACAGTGGGGACCCGGGTCGCTGCAGTGACAATGCCAGATCCTTAACCCACTGTGCCACAAGGAAACTCTTCATCTATCTTTTAGGAAGCTCAGACACCCCCAGCCACCATCTGAGAAGTTTCCACCTTCCCTCCTGGAGGCTCATCCCCCACAGGGAGGAAATTCTAAGCCCAGTCAGGTATCCCAGGAGGTCCCAGCTACAGCCACCTCTTAGCAGACCCTGCTCTCCCCCACCTCCAAGAGATCCCCATCGCCCACTTCCCTTCACTCTCAGGCAATGGAGGAAGTCTAATTCCTAGGAATTTTAAGACACGAAATTCAGAAAGCCTCCCTCCTCACAATCCTGTCATGGCGCAGCGGAAACGAATCCCACTAGGAACCATGAGGTTGCGGGTTCGATCCCTGACCTCGCTCAGTGGGTTAAGGATCCCGCATTGCCATGAGCTGTGGTGTAGGTCACAGATGCGGCTCGGATCCCACGTTGCTGTGGCTGTGGTGTAGGCCAGCAGCTGTAGTGCTGATTCGACCCCTAGCCTGGGAACTTCCACATGCCATGGGTGCGGTCCTAAAAAGCAGGAAAAGAAAGAAAAGGAAGGAAGGAAGCAAGGAAGGAAGGAATCCCAAGGCACCACTCCCCTTAGCAGTGCCACCTTCCCCAGCCAAATCAAGTCTCATGTCTACTTCAAGAAGCCCCCAAGGCCCTAAAATCCTAACCTCCGACTGGAAGAGCTCCATTTCTCTTCACTTCTTGCCTTGCTTCCAGTCCCACCACCCTACCTGGAACCTGGTACCATCCCCCAGGGGCAGGAAGCCCCTTCGGTGGCCACTCCTGGGGCTGGCAGGAGGAATGCCAGTGACGCTTACAGCTGTCTGCCTCTGCAGGGACCCTGAGGCAGCTGATGGAGGAGAGCTGGTCCTGGGTGGCTCGGACCCGGCACACTACATCCCACCCCTCACCTTCGTGCCCGTCACGGTCCCTGCCTACTGGCAGGTCCACGTGGAGCGGTGAGGAGCCTGGCCTCTGAGGTTTGGGAGGAGGGGGCTAGAGCATGAACCTGTGTCCTGGGGAGCACGGAGCTGAGGACCTGGATTTCTGGGTCTGTGGGAGGAGGGGCTGGGGCTCTGGCTCCTGGGACGCCGGCTCTAACGACTGCCCGCTTCCACCTCACAGTGTGAACGTGGGCACAGGGCTGACTCTTTGTGCCCGGGGCTGTGCTGCCATTCTGGACACAGGCGCATCTCTCATCACGGGACCCACCAGGGAGATCTGGGCCCTGCAGGCAGCCATTGGGGCCATTCCCCTGATGGGGAAGGTGAGGACTGGGTGTCCGGTGGGTGTGGGCTGGGAGGTTAACAGGGATTTAATGGCAGACGTCAGGGAGTTCCCCGGTGGTCTAGCAGTTAAGGATCTAGCATTGTAACTGCTGTGGCTCAGGTCACTGCTGTGATGTTGTGACCTGGGTTTGCTCCTAGCTTGGGAACTTCTGCATGCCTCAGGGACAGCCAAAAAGAGACGAGAAAAAAATCTGGGCAGGATGCTCCAGCCTGAGGGTAGGATTCGGGTGGCTAGGACCTATCCCAGGGTAGAAGGCGCCGGGCCTTGTGAGTGAGAGGCTTGGGAGGAAGCAGGGACCCCTCCCAAGTGTTTACTCTCAGTGACACAGGGAAGGGGGGCGGTGACAATGCAGGTTTCTTTGGGCTGGATGGGAGCCAGAAGCCTCAGCATGTCTGGGGAAAGTGCAGAAGCAGCTCAGGAATCCTATTTTTTAAAAAAATTGTTGTGGTTATTGTTGCTTTTTAGGAGGGCCACACCTATGGCATATGGAAGTTCCCAGGCTAGGGGTCGAACCAGAGCTACAGCCGCCGGCCTACGCCACAGCCACAGCAACGCAGGATCCGGGCCACATCTGTGACCTACACCACAGCTCACGGCAACACAAAATCCTTAACCCACTGAGCGAGGCCAGGGGTTGAACCTGCAACCTCATGGTTCCTAGTGGAATTCGTTTCCGCTGCACCATGAAGGGAACTCCCAGGAATCCTATTTAGGGTCCATCAGCTCGTAGACAGTCATCCAAGCCAAGGAGAAGGGGAACCCTCCCTGGGAGAGAGAAGAGGTCCCCACAGCAGCCTCGGGGAACACCCACCTGCAGTGAAGGCAGAGACAGGGCAAGAGCAGCCAGTGGCCCGGGAGGAGCACCTAGAGGGTGTAGGCTCGGAGAGGCTTCGCATGGAGTGTTCTTGAGCATGGAGTGGGCACCGCGCCAACGTAAGAGCTGCCCAGTTACTTCTCTGGCCTCTGGCGGCTCCAGTTTCTGGGCAGAGCCTTCCGGGTCCAAATTTCTGTGACTCTATCACTGGGCTTTTTTTTGCGCTCCTGAGAAGGGGCAGAAAACTCAGTTCCTGGGGCTCTGAGTCAAATGCCTAGTCAACTGCTCCCAGTCAAGGCCAAGTCTAATGCAGGCGTGTAAGGATCAGGGAGGTCATAGTAGCCCTGGGCGTGGATTGCCTGGGCTGGACTCTGGCTCTGCAGTTTGCTAGCTGTGTTGTCTTGGACAAGTCAACAGTTTCCGGATCTCTAAAACAGGCTTACTGGAGTTCCTGCTGTGGCAAGGTGGGTTAAGGCTCTGGCTTGGCTTTGATCCCTGGCCCATGATTAACCCATTTAAGGTGCTTAGAACAATGTTTTAATGCCTGTCTGTTATTGCTGTTATCATTTCTCCTTCCTTTTCATTTTTTTTCCTTCTTTTCTAGGGCTGCACCCAAGGCATATCGAGGTTTCCAAGCTAGGGGTTGAATTAGAGCTACAGCTGTTGGCCTAGGCCACAGCCGCAGCAATGCTGGACCTGAGCCACGTCTGTGACCTATGCTGCAGCTTGCAGCAACGCGGGATCCTTAACCCACTGAGCGAGGCCAGGGATGATTGTGCATCTTCATGGATACTAGTTGGGTTCTTAACCCGCTGAGCCTCAATGGGAACCCCCTTCATTTCCGCTTTCAAAAGAATTACATACTCTCCAATTCAGCCTTGTTCTCACCATTCTTCATCTTCCCAACAAGGAAACTACTATTTTTTTTTGTCTTTTTGCCTTTTTTTTTAATCTAGAGCCGCACCCGCAGCATATGGAGGTTCCCAGGCTAGGGGTCTAACAGGAGCTGTAGCCGCCGGCCTTCGCCACAGCCACAGCAATGCGGGATCCGAGCTGCGTCTGCAACCTACACCACAGCTCACGGCAATGCCAGATCCTTAACCCACAGAGCAAGACCAGGGATCGAACCCGCAACCTCATGGTTCTTGGTCAGATTTGTTAACCACTGAGCCACAAAGGGAACTCCACTATTGGTTTTTAAGGATGATAAATATCCCAGTAGCTACTGCTGATAGCCTAATATTGTATTGTTAGGGACTTGGGAGTGGTGGAAATTGAGGCAAACTGGAAAGCACATGCCGCATCAATCTAAGAAGGGCAACTCTCAGCTACTCAGCTCCAGCCAAGTATTGCCATATATGGGAGTTCCCGTGATGGTGCACCAGAAAGGAATCTGACTAGGAACCGTAAGATTGGGGGTTCGATCCCTGGCCTTGCTCTGTGTATTAAGGATCTGGTGCTGCCATGAGCTGTGGTATAGGTTGCAGACGCGGCCCAGGTCTGGCCTTGCTGTGGCTGTGGTGTAGGCCGACGGATACAGCTCCAATCTGACCCCTAGCTTGGGAACCTCCGTATGCCTCGGTGTGGCCCTAAAAACACCAAAATAAATAAATAAATAAATAAATAAATAAAACAGTATTGCCACGTAGGGAAAGCCAGATCTCCTGGTTTGTTGGAGAAACCATTATTTAAAAGTCCCGGTTTGTAAATAATAATAGCATTTACTATGTGTCAGGCATTCTTCCAAGCTCAATTATTTCTGACACAACATCCCTGTGAGGTAATATCATCTACATCTTCAGATTGGAAACTGGCACAGGGAGGTTAAGTAACTTGCCCAAGAGAACACAGCAGCAGACGCCACAGGATACAACTGGCCACAAATTCTTTTTTTTTTTTTTTTTGTCTTTTTGGGGCCATACCTGGAGCACATGGAGGTTCCCAGGCCAGGTGTCAAATCTGAGCTGTAGCTGCCGGCCACATCCACAGCCACGCAGGATCCGAGCCACGTCTATGACCTACACCACAGATCATGGCAATGCCAGATCCTTTAACACACTGAGCAAGGACAGGGTTTGAACCCGCGTCCTCATCGATACTACTCGGGTTGGTTAACCGCTGAGCCATGACGGGAACTCCCTGGCCACAAATTCTTAAAACGTTCTGGGCACCGTATAAGACTAATTACACCTGTGGGCCCCCTATGGCTCATGGACCACCAGTTTTTTGATTTACAGTTCAAAAAAAGAGAGGAAAAGATGTTTTGATCAAATGGGAGCCTAGGGGAAGAGGCAATTACACAGTGGTGAGGGAAAAGCCACTAAGGCTAGAGAAGACAGCAGGCCACACAAGGTCCCCGACTACCTAACTGCCCAAAACTGTCATTACCCTATTGCATTGGGGAGCCACGGAAACAATTTGAGCAGAGCAGGAATCCTTCATTTCCATTTTTCCTCTTTTCCCTCAGTACCTCATCCAGTGCTCGAAAATCCCAACGCTGCCCCCAGTCTCCTTCCTCCTTGGGGGGGTCTGGTTTAACCTCACGGCCCAGGACTACGTCATCCAGGTAGGTCACCAACACAATGACGCCAGGGTGACGGAATCCGATATGGTTTGAGAGGGTGGGGCTGGGAGTGAGACAGCACCAGGACGAAGCAGGGGGCCACAGAAACATTTCTAGTGCCAGGGGTAATGGGCGGGGCGAAGCTCTGGCTCCAAAGGAAAAGAAAGGCCGGGGGGCGGGGGCGCCTGACACGCACGGCCTGTCTTGTCGTTTCGCAGATTGCTCGGGGTGGCGCCCGTCTCTGCTTGTCCGGCTTCCAGGCTCTGGACGTGCCTCCGCCCACAGGGCCCCTCTGGATCCTCGGCGATGTTTTCCTGGGTAGCTACGTTGCCGTCTTCGACCGCGGAGACACGAAAAGCGGCGCCCGAGTGGGCCTGGCGCGCGCTCGCGGAGCAGGACAGGGAGGGGGTGGGTTTGCGCAGGCGCAGTTCTCCGGTTGAGGCCCCTGTTGGGCGCATGCGCACTGGGTGATCGCCGAGGCCCCGCTGCTCAGTAAAAATCGGCTGTTTCCATTGAACCTACCTAGGTCTCTTCCTTTTTTTTTTTAAAGCGCGTGATCTTTGCAGGGGAAAGTTATCGTCCGACCTTCTGGAGCTGAGGAAGAAAGGAAGGAGAAAGGTATCGTTCCTTTTCTCCAAGGTTCACTCCGTGCAGGACTCTTATACTACGAAGCCCATGAAGCCCCTCGCCTACACTGCTTCCCTCAAAGGCACTCGGTACCGCAGAGCATCACGGACCTTGTAGTCTAGGCGATGTTCACGCCCTGACGGGGGCGGGCGCAGCCACAACACGCGTGGGAGGCGACAGGTCGCGAAGGCAGCGACAGGTGGCAGTGGGGGGTGGTTGAAGTCGTAAAGCGTTTTCCAACCCTTGTTCTAAGGGGAGAAGATACCATTCCTGCACACTGCATCGCCAGTTCCTCCCGTCTACCCTTGGGATTCCGGGACCCCTGGGAACGCCATAAAGGCGGGGCTTGAAGCCCCCGGGTAGAGGGGAGCTGAGCTGCCCCTCCTCCAGCGATGATGTCACTGCCCCCCTCCGCAGCTTCTTGCTACCCAGAGCTGCCGAGGCTGGGTCACCCCTCCCCCCATCGCCAGCCCCGGATTCCCCCATCCCCGCCCCGCCTCGACTTGGGGTGAGTACGGGGGAGGAGAGGGCTCAGGGTCCGGGGGCGGTAAATCAGCCCTAATCCCAGTTTTGGAATCGGGGGACTCGGGAGATGGGGACTCAAAGATTACAGCGGAGAGGTACTTGGAGGGTCCCCGGGGACCAAGGGTCTCAGGCAGAGTGCCCATATTTTCAGCTTTAGTGCCCGGGAGATCATCTTTCCTGGGTTTGGAACTGATAGGAACGGGGGTGGAGAAAAGGGTCTTAGAAGTCAGGAAGGGGAAGAGCCTTTCTCAACTCCAGGGCTTTTGGGGAATGGGGAAAGGAGAGTTAGAAAGGGGCACCAAGGATGACGAAGGTGAGAGTTTGGGGCTTTCAGGAATTTGGTGCCTTGAGGACCTGAGAAAAGATAGGCGGAGGGATGGGGAAACGATCTGAAGACATGAACAAACATTGGCCTCCCCTCTCCTGGTGTCTGTCGCCAAAAAAATCGAGTCCACTTCCCTCTGGTCTGTTTGCAGAGCTGGGTGTCCCATAACGTGAGCCCCCATTATGCCTCCAGAAGCCTCCCCTATGGGTGAAAAATTCAGGCTGACAAATCTCCCGCATAGCCTGGTAGGGCCTGCAGAGGGCCATCTGAGAGCCAGGGGCATCCAGATTTCCCAGGGCCTGATGGGGTCTGGACGATCCTAATACTCCTTGACCAAGCCCCCCGCCCTCGTCCCCGCCCGCCCCATCCCATGGTCTTTAATCCCAAGTCTCATTCCATATTCTCTTCTATTCCAGCCTCCTCAATCGTCCTTTCCCCAACCCGCACCTTCTCCCACACCTTCTGACCTCTGCAAAAACGCTGATTTGGTAACTTGATCCGGTGCCTGGCTGCCATCAAATGCAGAAAAGTAGATTTGGGGTGGGGTGGGGTGGGGTGGGGGAAAAGTGTAAGGGAGGATGGCTGACTCAGTCTTTACCCTAGCCCTTACTCCCAGACCCTAGTGCCTACTCAACCCCCGCTCCAGCCTCCACCCCCGCCCCCCACTTGCCCAGAAACTTCATTCAACCCAAGCCCTTTCCCTCACCTCAGGAGTCACTGCTTCTTCCTGAGGAGACATTAGAATTCAGGGCAGAGAAGAGCAGGAAGCCCCACTGTTTTTTCTCTGCCCTCCTGGGTCCCATGGGGGCTTGAGGGCTGCCCGAGGATACTGGGTCATGGGGCAGTGAGGGAACCCAGGTCTGGGGGATGGGAAAGTTGAGGGAAAACTACCTCCCTGATCCGCAGGACAGGTCCCATTTCTGCCACTCTCTGCAGTGACGCAGCCTCGAGTCCGGGCCAGGATGAGGGTTAAGCAGGGTGATGAGGTGGGAGCCTGAGAGAAAGGGACAGAGATCCAGAGAGAGAGGGACAGAGACTGAAGGACAGCAGGAC
>PVHT021183540.1:302607-312815 GCA_004024745.2 Catagonus wagneri | reverse complement strand
AGGGAGGTAGGCAAAGAACAAGGGCGAGGACAGAGACCCAGATGGATGGGCAGACCCAGAGTGAGAAGGGAAGACACTCTGGGGTGAGAGTGGGGGCGGGGAGTAGAGGACAGAGACAGAAAGAGGGACAGAGGTTGGAGTGAACAGATCCAAGTCCTAGCAAAAGGTACAGAGGCCAAGAGAAAGAGACGGGGTGGGGAGACCGAGACACGGTCGTGGGGGGGTGAGGAAACTTAGGTTTAGAGAGAAGAGGGGCAAGACTTTGAAGGAGGGGGACAGATTCGCAGAACAATGGGACAGAGACCCAAACGGAGCGCAGAGACTTAGAGAGGCCAGAGTCTCAAAGGGGTGAGGGCAGAGACGAGGGGACAAATGTTCAGAGAAAGGGGAGAAAAAGAGATACTAAGAGACACAGAAAGGGGAGCGGGGGTGGGTAGGGAGGCGATACCAACCAGCCGCCGCGCCTGCAGTGGGAGGCGGCGGGCTGGGGACAATGCAGCGCGGGGATGTCCGCAACCCCTGACCCGCCCCCTTCGCTCCCACAGGCACCGCCTTCCCCCGCCGCTGCCGCGGCCGCAGCCGCTGCCTCCGCCTCAGCCCCCGGCGCCTGCGCCTCAGATCACCCCGCGTCTAGGCCAGCCCCAAGCGCGGCTCTGGACCCGCTCCTAGTCGGTCCGCATAGTTCTGGTCCCGCCCTCTATTAGCCCCGCCCCAACTCTCCATTTCTCTGCCCTCCGATTAGGACTCTCTACCCCGCCCCATTTCCCACTGGTCCCGCCTATTGCCTCAGCCTAGACTGTACTTCCCCGTGTTTCGGTTTCTCCTCTCCAACTCCCTTAGGACATTCTCCTTACCGGTTCTCATCCTTCCCTTGGTTGTCCTGCCTGCAGTCCGTCGTTACCTCTCCCGCTTTCCCTGGCCATTCTCTACACTCTCTTAGCCCTGCCTTGCCTGGTTGCTTTCAAGCCCCTTAAAGCCCTGCTCCGCCCTTAGTTTTGCTTTTCCACAGCCCATTCAAGACGTTTTCTACCATTCGTAGACCCCCCCCCACCTTCCTCAGTCCCTCCCCATCCATCCTGACATTCTCCCAGCCCAGCCCCAGCTAATCGGGCCAAGCTTGCAGCTCCCACCCCGCGCCTTCCCACCTCAAAGGGGTGAGGGCAGAGACGAGGGCACACATATTCAGAGAAAGGGGAGAATACCTCGCCTCCTTCCTTAGTCCTAACTAGAAGCTCTCAAGTTCTAGGCCTCTTTCATTTCCACCCCTTCTCACTGGGTCTCAGTCTCTGTTCCCCTTATCCCGTTCCCTTTCAGTCCAGTCTAGAGCCATTTCGCGCGAAAGTATTCTCCACTCTCTGTTTCCAGTTCCCGCCCCTCGTTCAGTCCTGCCTCCTCACTCTCCCAGCCCAATTAGGACAGTTTCTAATTTTTGTGGCTCTGCCTCTTAAGATCCGCCCTGCCCGGTCCAAGCAATGTTAGAAGCCCAACCCGGCCGTCACCATCTGTCCCTCTCCACCGGGAACTGCTTGCCGGCTCTTTAGGTCTGGGCCTGTGATCCTTCTTTATTCAATCTGGACTCCATTGTGGCACCACCCCATCCTCGGCGGGCCACGGACAGTCAGGCTCCTTTAAATAGCTTGGACTTGTCCCGCTTCCTCTGCCCGCCCCTCTTCTTTTTTTCAGCTCAATCAGATCTCTTTCTCATGTTTAGCCCCGCCTCCTCTGTTCTCCGAGTGCTGCCAACTTTAGCGGCCCATCCCGCCTCCTTTAACACCTCCATCAGCCCCGCCCTTTCTCTCAAAGATCCAATCGGTGTATTTTACCTGCGGCCCGCCCCGTCCAACTAAGCCGCGCTGGTGTCCCCGCCCCAAGCCCTCCAGGCCAATCAGTTTGATTTCTCTCTCCATACGGCTCCGCCCCCTTCCTCCATCACCACCTACCGACCAATCACGTCTGTCTCCCCCCTGAGGCCCCTCCCCTCGTCGCTCCGCCCTTCCCGCTCCGCCCCCCATCCAATGCTTAGCTCAGTCTGCGTCTCGTCCTTCCGCGGGCGCCAGGGGGCCAGCAAACAGCAGCCGGCACCGCCGCTGCAGCCACCCGAGTCCCCGCCGCCGCTGCCCCCGCCGCCGCCGCCGCCGCCGCCGCCGCCGCTGCTGCAGCAGCAGCCTGCGCAGCCCGGCTCCGCCGCGTCCCCGGCGGGCCCCCCGGCACCCCGCGGGCCCGGGGGCCGGCGCGCCGAGCCATGCCCCGGGCTGCCGGCGGCGGCCATGGGGCGGCACGGCGGCGGCGGTGGCGACAGTGGCAAGATCGTGATCAACGTGGGCGGCGTGCGCCATGAGACGTACCGCTCGACGCTGCGCACCCTGCCGGGAACGCGGCTGGCCGGCCTGACGGAGCCCGAGGCAGCGGCACGCTTCGACTACGACCCGGGCGCCGACGAGTTCTTCTTTGACCGGCATCCGGGTGTCTTCGCCTACGTGCTCAACTATTACCGCACCGGCAAGCTGCACTGCCCGGCCGACGTGTGCGGGCCGCTCTTCGAGGAGGAGCTCGGCTTCTGGGGCATAGACGAGACCGACGTGGAGGCTTGCTGCTGGATGACCTACCGGCAGCACCGGGACGCCGAGGAAGCACTCGACTCCTTCGAGGCACCCGATCCCGCGGGCTCAGCCAACGCCGCCAACGCCGCGGGCGCTCACGACGCGGGCCTGGACGACGAGGCGGGCGCGGGCGGCGGCGGCCTGGACGGCGCTGGCGGCGAGCTCAAGCGTCTCTGCTTCCAGGACGCGGGCGGCGGCGCCGGGGGCCCGCCAGGGGGCGCGGGCGGCGCGGGCGGCACGTGGTGGCGCCGCTGGCAGCCCCGCGTGTGGGCGCTCTTCGAGGACCCCTACTCGTCGCGGGCTGCCAGGGTGAGCGCTCTCTCGGGGACCCCCATCCCCTCTCCAGGAGCTCTCAGACCCTCAGAAACGCCCCATCCCTGCCCTCAGTCCTTGGGCCTTCTCAGGCCCTCCTTAGTGTCTTGGTCTCCAGGCTCTTAGAAACCTCTTAGCCCATCCCTGAGTTTCCCATACTCCTTTGAACACCCGCGCCTCTCCCAGCCATCCCCAGAGCACTCTCAGAATTCCCCAGACCTCGCTAAACCCCACCCTGCTTCTCTCGGCCATCCTAGACCCTTAGACACTTCCTCTCCAACTGTGAGTCTCCTAAATAACTCTCCTGAACAACCCCACCCCCACCTTTCCTGGACCCCTCTAGAGAGACATTTCCTTACCCGTCAGAGCTTTCTTAGCCCCTCTTAACCTCTTCTCATCTATCAGCCCCTCAGAAGACTCCTTCCAGCTCTCAGTTTCTTGGACCGTCCCTGGCCCGGGAGACATCTCTTCCTAGCCCTCAAAGCGTTCCCAACCCTGTGAACACTGTCCCCACCCTCCACAGACCCCCTGGAGCCCGCTGTCCAGCTCTCCAACCTTCAGTCCTTCAGGCTCTCCCAAAGCCTCTCTGATTCTGCCCCTGCCCCTCTCCCCATTCGCTTTCTCTCTCCAACTTTGAGTCTCTTGGTTATTTTTGACACCCCCCCTTCTTCTTCCCTTGAAATCTCAGAATAGTTCCCATCCCAGTCGCAGAGCCCCCCTCCCCACCCAGACCCTTCTGAACCACCCAGCAGCTTGCTCTGGCTAGGACACTTCTCCCTCGCCCTCACTGAGTCTTGGGACATCTTCCCTCCTGAGATCCTGCTGCCCCCTCTGTGTTCACATCCCTTCCGCATCCTCCACACCACCTTGCCTCCCAAGGATTTCCCCATACAGCTCCAGACTTCCCCCGAGCCGTTCACACTCCTCCTCAATGTCTCCAGAAGAGTCCTAAGCCCCCATAATATGCCTTTCCTCTCCAGAACTTCCCATATGCCCTCCAGAATTTGCTTCTCTCTCATCCAGATTCTTCCAGCTTCTCCCTTCCGTTGTTTAAACTGTATAGCTCTCTCCCTCACTCTCTCTCTCCCCTCGCCCCCAGCCTTCCAGTTTCTTTCCTAGTCCATAAATGACTTTTCTTCCAGCTCCTGAACTTTACCGAACCTCAATCCTTGGGACCTTTCTCATGTTATCAGCCTGCAAACTTCCTTCGCAAAACCGCTCCCAGTTCTTTCTACCCTACCTTGGTATCTTTCCACCTGTCCCCCGACCCCACTCCAGCCCTGCTTGTTTCTTCCCCTTTCCCAACGCCTCCCCGCAATCTCCTACCCAATCCAAAGCCCGGGACTGGGGCCCCCTCAGCACCCGCCCCCCTGCAAAGTGAACCAAAGGGCCCATAGCCTGGCCTTATCTTCCCTCCACCCTCAAAATTCCAGATTTCCCTCAAAGTTCCCTTCATTCCCGCTCCCCCCCAAAACCAAACCCAAACAAAACTTTCCTCAAACATCTGTAACTTCTCAGACTAAATAGCTGTCCTTCCCGCCCCGTTCTCACTTGAACCTGTTCTTCCCCCTAACTTCCTTGCTGTTGGAAGAGAGGGGGACTGTTTAAGATGGGGGTGAATTAGATAGAGGAGGGAAAGAGGAGAGCCTCCAGGCCTCCTAGCCTCCCGGGGACCCAAACTCTCAGAGGAGTCGGTCCAGCCCCCTCCCCCCACCGTGCCGCGTCCTGGGCCGGGAAGGACGCGGAGCCGCAGTGCCGCATTCGCGCCTGGGGAGGGAGCGAGGGGGAGGGGGGCCTGGAGGCACCGCATAAAGTTTGGTCCCCAGGAAGTGCTGAGTTGGCGAGATTTGGGATTGAGTCGGGGGAGGTGGGGGGGTACGGAAGGAACGTGGCCCTAGATGCCCCCTCAGGCCTCTGAGCCGCACCCTCCCCCCATGGCCTGAGATGTCCTTTCCTCTCGTGACCCCATGAAGAGTTCCGAGGTGAAGCTAGTGATCCGGGACACCTAACGGGGGGTGGGGGTGGGGGTGTCACTCAGTTTACTTTACAAATGTTTCGAGTGCCCACATAGGGCCAAGCATTTTCTAGCCTCCAAGTGAGACTTTGAGAGCTGAGGCCAATGCAAAGTGGAGGGTAGGCTCTACCTCCCCCCGGTTCCCTCCCCATAATCTCTCCTTTCCTTCTTACAGGGACTCCATGCCCTCCATCCCTTCTGCTTTTGAACCATCTGGGGGCAAGGGGGTAAACCAGTGCTGACGCTGTCCAGCCTCTAAGCTGCGCACTGCGGCGGGTGCCCACCTTTCCTTCTGTGCCCCGGGAGGGAAGGAGTTAATCAAGTTCCTGGCTTATGGCCTCCTGCTGTGAAGCGGCACTGCGGCTGCGCACTGTCTGCTCAGCTCCGGCTCCGAACGGGTTAAGACCGCTCCTAGTCTCCGCGACTGCGCACTGCGGCGGGGGAGCTGTCCGTGGTGCTGGCCGCCGCGCCCCGCCCCCTGGCCCGGCCGGCCCGCCCCCACTGCGGTGCCGCAGCCTGCGCCTCGCGCCCGGCTCCGAGGGGGGGGGTGTGCAGGGGAGCACTGGGCATGCGCTCTGCGGCGGCCTCTGGCCTCTTAAAACCACTGCGGAGAAACGAAGAGGGGGCAGGGCAGAGGGCCAGCTCTGACTCCTAGCCCACCCCCGCCCCAGTTCTAGGGTTACCTTTTTAGCGGACTCTGGCGCACTTTTCTTCTCTCCACCTCACACTGAAGTCAAGGTCTCCCAAGTCTCCTGCCTCCCACCCCTGTGGTAGGAAAGGGAGCAGAGGACTAGTGCTAGCCCCAGGTCCACACTAAGATCTGGGTTCCTCTCTGCCACCCAACTCTGGCCCTCCTGTCATCTCTGCACCCCAGATCCTCTCTCCTCTACCCTTCTGAATAACGCTCTCTCTGCCTCAATGCCCATCCCCTTCCTTTTCTAAGGACTAACCCCACTCCTTCGTTCTCTCCTCTACATACTTATTTGATAAAGCCAACTACCATTTCTAGGGGTCCTCTTTAAGATCTTGACCCTGCCTCCTCTCCTCAAGGCCTTCATCAAAACTTACACCATTGTACTCAGGCCACTGGCCTTTCTTCATCTTGAAATGATCCAGGCACCCCCGGCTCCATATCTCTGCACCTCTGACAAGACCGCTGACCTCTTCTTGGAGCTAGCCCTGTCTTCTCCCCCCATGTCCAAGCCCCTGACCTCCTCTTCCTTTCCAGCCTTAAATCCACCCCTACGTCTTCCCTGTTTTTAGTATTGACCCTTCACTTCCTTCCGCCTTCAGGGCACTAGGACTCCTCCCCCCTTCTGTGGTTTGACCACTGCGTGCAGTTCTTTCTGGGTGAGGGCCTGCCCCAGCCGTCTCCCTTTTCTGGCACCCAGAAATTACCATCAAGATCCTTAAACAGGAGTTCCTGTCGTGGCTCAGCGGAAATGAATCTGACTAGCATCCATGAGGACGCAGGTTTGATCCCTGGCCTTGCTCAGTGGGATAACGATCTAGCGTTGCTGTGAGCTGTGGTGTAGGTCGCAGGTGCGGCTCAGATCTGACATTGCTGTGGCTGTGGTGTAAGCCAGGGGCTGCAGCTCTGATTCGACCCCTAGCCTGGAAACCTCCCTGTGCCGCGGGTGCGGCCTTAAAAAGCAAAAAAAAATTTTAAAAAGATCCTTAAGCATAAAACCTATCTGAGGTCTTGACCTTGACCCTCATTAATTGCTGTCACCATGCCCTAAAAACAGCTCAGACCTTCGTGAGTTCTAGTCACCAGGCCCTTTGTATACTTATCTAATGAAATCCTTACAGTAGTCCTGTAAAAAAAACTGAGGTTCAGAAAGCTTAATCTCCTTGCCCATTTAGACGGGAAAAGCTAGATTCAAACCCAGGCTTTCTTGCTCTTTTTTGGGGGGTGGGAGGGGTGTTGTTGTGTGTGCAGCAGTTCGATGTGGAATTCCAGGGACTGAACCTGGGCTGCACTGGTGAAAGCACCGAGTCCTGACCATTAAGCCACTAGGAAACCCCCAGGTTTTCTTAACTCTTAACCACCTCCTGGTTCTGCCTCCCTGCCCACTTTCTCCCTTTCCCCTTTTCTTGACTCCAAGCCAAGCCTCAAAGCTTCTGAGACGTAGGATATATGTTCTTAGTTTCCCTCTCCCCATCCACAGGAGAATCCTTGGACCCTGCCGGGACCCCTGAGATAGGACGTGGGGAACAGGAGGGGGCAGGGAGGTGGTCCAGGAGACAGGAATTGCTGTTTCCAGGAAAGAAGTCGCCCATCTGCCACGCTGCTGGGGCCAGCTCCTCTTCCAAGCTGGGGGAGCGCTGCCTCTGAGCCTTCCACAAGCTTTAGAGAGAAGAACAGGTTGCAAGACATGATGGAGGCACGGGGGGTGGGGCTCCCAGATCCCCTTGGAGTTTGGCTCTGGGGAAGGGGCCACCGGGAGGGTCTTGTGGAGATGGCCAGTCGACCAGATGCCTGGGTCACCTCTTGCCCTCTTTCTCCCGCCCTGCCCTGCAGTATGTGGCCTTCGCCTCCCTCTTCTTCATCCTCATCTCCATCACCACCTTCTGCCTGGAGACCCACGAGGGCTTCATCCACATCAGCAACAAGACGGTGACGCAGGCCTCCCCCATCCCGGGGGCTCCGCCGGAGAACATCACCAACGTGGAGGTGGAGACGGAGCCCTTCCTGACCTACGTGGAGGGCGTGTGCGTCGTCTGGTTCACCTTTGAGTTTCTCATGCGTATCACCTTCTGTCCGGACAAGGTGGAATTTCTCAAGAGCAGCCTCAACATCATCGACTGTGTGGCCATCCTGCCCTTCTACCTTGAGGTGGGGCTCTCGGGCCTCAGCTCCAAGGCCGCCAAAGACGTGCTGGGCTTCCTGCGGGTCGTCCGCTTCGTCCGCATCCTGCGCATCTTCAAGCTCACGCGCCACTTCGTGGGGCTGCGTGTGCTGGGCCACACGCTCCGTGCCAGCACCAATGAGTTCCTGCTGCTCATCATCTTCCTGGCTCTGGGTGTCCTCATCTTTGCCACCATGATCTACTATGCTGAGCGCATTGGCGCGGACCCCGATGACATCCTAGGCTCCAACCACACCTACTTCAAGAACATCCCCATCGGCTTCTGGTGGGCCGTGGTCACCATGACAACCCTGGGCTACGGAGACATGTACCCCAAGACGTGGTCAGGGATGCTGGTCGGGGCGCTGTGTGCCCTGGCCGGGGTGCTCACCATCGCCATGCCCGTGCCCGTCATTGTTAACAACTTTGGCATGTACTATTCGCTGGCCATGGCCAAACAGAAGCTGCCCAAGAAGAAGAACAAACACATTCCCCGGCCTCCGCAGCCCGGCTCACCCAACTATTGCAAGCCCGACCCGCCCCCGCCGCCCCCGCCCCACCCTCACCACGGCAGCGGCGGCATCAGCCCCCCGCCACCCATCACCCCGCCCTCCATGGGGGTGACTGTGGCCGGCGCCTACCCGCCTGGGCCCCACACGCACCCGGGGCTGCTCAGGGGGGGAGCGGGTGGGCTTGGGATCATGGGGCTGCCTCCGCTGCCGGCCCCCGGGGAGCCTTGCCCGTTGGCTCAGGAGGAGGTGATTGAGATCAACCGGGCAGGTGAGGAAGGGGCGTGTGGTGGGGGAGGACCAGGAGGAGGTGGGGAGGTTTGGGGGGGCGGGGGCAGGAGGTAGTTGCTGAGCTTGGCAGCAACAGAGATGGAGGAAAGTGAATAGGAATTGCTGAGGTCAGAGAAGAGGCATGGAAACAGTGATGGAAAGAGAGATTTTGTGTGAATGAGTTTTGGAGAGAGATAGACTTGCAGCCAAGGTACTGTGTGGGGAGGGACCAGGGGCCAGAGTCATCAGCCATCTGGTGAGAGGGACTCAGAGAAAGAGGAGGGGGTGTTCACAGAGAGTCTCACGCGTGAATCATGGGTGGCCCGACCTGCAGTGTCTGAGTCTCCCAGAGACCCTGTAAAAAACATCTAAAGTCTGAAACCAAGAGCTTGTCATTGAGAGCAGGATGGGGACGGGAGAGAGAGAGAACGGAGATGGAGGGAGGGGTGGAGAGTCAGCGGCAAGTTCAAGTTCCAATGACACTGAGACCAAGAGAGGAGACAAGACTTTGAGCCAAGAGTTGAGTAGAGTCCAGGCCAGGGGCGGGTGGCCCGGAGGGCAGGAAGGTCAGGTGACAGGAGGGTGCTTGGGACCCAGCGTCCAGTCTGGCTCTGCAGGGGGAGCTGTTGCTGGGACAAAGAGGTGAAGCCAAGGAGAAGAGTGAGGAGAGGAAAGTTGACTGAACGTGTTTGAGTGCCTCCCCCCAGGGGAGTCTGTGTCTCAGTGGCAGCAATTGGGGTGTCTGGGAGGAGGAAGAGGCCGGGGGGGGGGGGCCCACCCCCTTGCCTTAAGTAGGTCAAGAAAGGGAGCTGGGCTGCCCGGCCCCCATCTTGCTCCCTCAGCCGCTGACCCAGTTTCACGCCAATTAAAAATAGCTCGAGTCAGAGCCTGGGGGACCCCTACCTCCCCCCTCCCTCATCTGTCACCTTCCCAACGCCTCCCCACTGTGCCCTTTCCAGCGGCCAACACCCCTCCCTAGGCAACCACCTCCCAGCCCTACATCCCTCTGAACCTGTCCCAACCCAGCCCCCACCCCCGCTATGCCCTGTTCCCCGCACCCTCCACTCTGGCTCAGTCTCCTCAGCCCAGCTCACTTCCCAAGCACCTCTTCCCCTGCCCCTGCCCCCCCCCACCAACACCCCCCCTTCTCAGCACTGGCTCCCAGCACCCTTCCCCAGTGACCTGCTCCCCAAACCCACCAGCCACACCCTCAGCATCCTGCCTCCTCCATCACCCTCTCTTTGCTGACCCTGTCCTTGCCACGAGTCCCCATGCTTCACTCCTTTGTGTCTCTCTCTGACCCTCGGAACACAGATCCCCGCCCCAACGGGGACCCTGCAGCAGCTGCGCTTGCCCATGAGGACTGCCCGGCCATCGACCAGCCCGCCATGTCCCCGGAAGACAAGAGCCCCATCACCCCTGGGAGCCGCGGCCGCTACAGCCGGGACCGAGCCTGCTTCCTCCTCACGGACTATGCCCCTTCCCCTGATGGCTCCATCCGGAAAGGTGAGGTGCCCGCTGGCCCCCTGGGACCCTCCCTCTCTCCCCTCCCCCAGGGGAGGGAAGAGAGGGAGATGGGGGAGGAGGTGCTGGACTTCCCTTCCCCTATCTCCTGGCCCCATCCCTCCCTCTCAGGACCCCCCCCCCCCCC
>PVHT021183540.1:251066-293302 GCA_004024745.2 Catagonus wagneri | reverse complement strand
CTCAGCCCACCCCCAGGGCAGGGAGGGAGGGGTCGATAGGCCCCTCCCCCAAGCCTCCCCCCCACGCCCACCCTGGGTGCATGAACCGCCCAATGCAGAAGCTGCCGCATGTCACCCCTCCCTCCCCAAAGAAAAAGTGTCATGCCCCCTTCCCACCCTCTCTCTGACTCCCCACCAAAAATAAAAGTTTCCTTTTCATTTAAAAGTTTTATCTTCTCTATGGGCAGGAAAGGTCTCTGATCCGGGCTAGCGTTTTTGAGGGGTTGGGGGAGACAGCAGGTTTGGGTCTTCAAGAGCAGGGGTCGTATTAAACTGGCAAGAGTGGGAGTTCACTTGTGGAGAGGCGGGTTAAGGATCCCGCGTAGTCACAGCAGCGGCTGTGGCGCTGGATTAGTTCGACCCCTGGCCCGGGAACTTCTGCATGCTGCAGGTGCGGCCAAAAAACAAAACAAAAAATGGTAAGGGCACGCACTTTGAGGGTCTGGACATCTTGATCATGGGCTCTCATCTTGTAATTTTTGGGGAGCAAGTACATGCCCCTGTTTCCGTGATGGTCAAAATGAGCATCCACGCCCCTAACTGAAAAGTCTGTGAGGGCAGCTGGGTAATGTGAGGCCCTAGATGAGTGTGACTAGGTCCCAGAAAAAGAGTGGACCTGGTTCCCCAGTGAGGGCTCAGGGGTTACCCACTCTGAAGCCAGACTGGCTTTGGTTACTTAGTAGCTGTGTGTCCTTGGGCAAGTGTCTCAACCTCTCTGGGCTTGCTTCCACCACTCTCAAAGGGCAGGAGGGGGTGATCTATTTCGTTCAGCAAATAAACGAAGGCTATCTATGTGCCAGGCACTTTTCTAGAGTCTGGGAAGCAGTGAGAACCCTACCTTCCAAGGGTTGAGACTAAAGTCCGGAGTTGAGCACAGCTAAACAACTAGCACTCAGCAAATGGCTCAACGGTCACTACTGTCACTGTTTTGCAAAGACCTGAGGGTCAGCAACTGGGCAGCAGCATCCTTTCTGCCACTCACTCGCTGACTTGGAGGCTGGGAACACGTGATCCTGCAGCTTCAGTTTTCCCATCTGTACAGTGGAGGGCATATCACGGAGGGAGGATGGGGGAGGGGGAAATGAGTTCGTTGACACTGACTGCTGGGTATACAGGAGGTCGTCGACATTGGCCAGTGGGTATCGGAACCAGCAGACTGCCCCCTGCCACTGCCCCTTGCCCAGCCCGCCCCCCACCCTTGCAGGAACACACACTGCCCCCGCGGTGTCCAGTCGGGGTTGGAGTTTATTTCTGCCAGAGCCTGGAGGTCGGGAGGGTGTGGGAGTCTCCTCCAGCCCCCATGGAAAACTCCGACTGAACTGTGATCACACAAGAGCAACCAGAAGGGAGGGTGGAGCAGGAAGGGAGGAGGCGTGAGGGGGGTTCCCCTTATCCCGCCCCTCTGCAAGGGTTAAAGGCTGGTGGTGGCCTGGGGCTCAGGATGCTCTCACTTGGAAGTCTGGGAGGTCAGCAGCTGGTGTGTATGTGGGGGGGGGCGGTGTGGGGAACCCAGGCTGAGGAGGGTAGGGGAGCCAAGCTCCCTTCCTAATAAAGATCATTCATAACAGAGAAGGGTCTGGAGCTGGATGGGACCCCAGCTCGCCAGCAGCACCCGAATTTCTCCCAGTCGAGAGCACCCTAGTCCTTTCCCCCCTGCTTGCCGGCTCCTCGCTGTTTTATGGGTTCAGGGTAAGTCTCAGGGGACCCCCAGGGGTGAGGTTGATAAGTGCTGTCATGCCAGAGGGTGGCACCATTTCCAAAGTGCAAGAAGCCAGAGGGACTTGCGCCTAGGGAGCCAGGGAGGGAAGGCCCGGTGGCTGGGGATAGGGTGGTGTCACTGGGGCAGGGCCGCGGGGGACCCGTCGGGCCCCGGGGGAGGTGGACCAGACCCGGGCTCCGCCTCCTCCGCCGCAGCCTCCTCGTCCGAGGCCACGCCCTCCTCCAGTCGGAAGACCTGGCGTACCGTGCGGGTGGTGAAGGTGAGGGGGCCGCGTCTGCCGGGACAGGAGGGCGAGAGACCAGGAGGCAGAGGTTAAATGAAGGGGGCAGAGGGAAAGCTGAGAGATAGGGCGATATGGAGTAACAGAGAGATGAGGGGACGGAGTGAGATGGGGCACTGGGGTTTATGGAGCGAGGATGCGCATGTGCCCGGTGGCCTTACCGGAGCCGGTTCCTCAGCGTGTTCAACTCCCGGTTCATGGACTCCGAGGCCTCTGTGACATCCTCCAGCTCGTGCTGCAGCCTCCGGCGCACCGCCTGAGCCCGGGACGCCTCCTCCTCCGCCTCCTCCAGCTGCCGCTTCAGCTGCTTCACTCGCAGGTTCCCCTTCTCCAGCTTGGGTGGGGCAGGGCGGCCAGGTCATGTCTCTGGGTACCGCGCTCATCCCCTTCCATGGCCCCCATAGCCCCATGCCTCCTGCATCCTGACTCATCCCACGCCTGCCTTCTATTCCTGCTCTGCTCTTTTCTGCTAGATCCCCTCACCAGCCTCCTCCCCTGCCTGAAAGATGAGCACCCCTGACTCAGTCTCAGAGGAGTCTTTTTACTGCCTAGAGCTGACCCTGTCCCTCCCTGGCTCAAAGTCCTCCTATGACTCCCCAGTGCCCCTGGGACAAGGCCCCAACCCCTCAGCCTGGTGTCCCAGGCCCTGCAGGGTCGTCTTCCCATAAACACACTGATCAGGCCCATGTTCACTCAGACTCGCCCCAGACCAGGCCATCTCTCTCCAGGGAGCGGACACCCATGGTCTGTCTCCTGCCATGCCTTACAACCTCATTCTTCTCTCGAGCCATATCACTCCACTTTTTGCTTGGAACTCACCAAGCTCATTTCCATACCCCAAGGTCTTTACACCTGCTGTTCCTTCCTCCTGGCTCTTCCTTTACCCTTCAGTATTAATTCAAATGTTGCTTCCTTAGACCACTCTTCCTGACCCCACCTCCAGTCTAGGGAGCATTCCCCAATCCTCTGAGTCCCCCTCTCTCTTCATTCTCTTTTTTCTTTTCTTTTGTTTTTTAGGGCTGCACCCACGGCATATGGAGGTTCCCAGGCTAGGGGTCCAATTGGAGCTACAGCTGCTGGCCTACGCCACAGCCACAGCCACACCAGATCCAAGCTGCATCTGCAACCTCATGGCAATGCTCACGGCAATGCCGGATCATTAACCCATTGAATAAGGCCAGAGATCGAACCCACATGGGTCCTAGTTGGATTCGTTAACCACTGCACCACAGCGAGAACTCCTTCTTTTTCTTTTTTAATGGCCACACCTACAGCATAGGGAAGTTCTCGGGCCAGGGAATGAATCCAAGATGCAGCTGCAGTGGGAGCCACTGCAGTCAGAGTTTTAACCCACTGTGCCACAGCAGGAATGCTGCACAGCTGAGCTTTTAAGGGCACAGCAACTTGTGTTAGTCACATTTGAGCTTGGGGTATAAGGCTGGCCAGAGGACCTAGGAGGATCTGATCCAAGCTGTCTTTATTAACTGTGTGATGTTGGGGCAAATTACATCCCCTTTTAAAGTTTCCATTTTCATAACAACAACAACAAACTAAAAAAAAGAAAGTTTTCATTTTCTCACCTGTGAAATGGAGCTGATGAGAGAGTGCAAGCATGTTTTTTTTTTTTTTTTTTTTGGTGGTGGTGTTTGTTTTTAAAGCTGGTAGCACAGCACTTGGGACACAGTAACTGTTCAATAAATAATTAAGAGCACAAACTTTGCAGCCAGAGTGCTGGAGTTTCAACTCTGGCTCCATCTCTGACTAAATAAATAATTTTGAGAAAGTTACTTTACCCTTCTGTCTCACTTCTCTCACCTGAATAAAAGGGAAAATAATAGTACTTACCTCATAGAGCTCTGATAAGAATTAAATGTCCTGTGTGTTAAGTCTTTAACACAGTGCCTGGCTCATAGAAGGTACTCAATAAATACTGAGTTTTGTCAGTTTAGCTGTGGCCTAGCCTCTGGGTAGGGTTTAACTTCTTCCCTCTCCATGGCTGTTTCAACTCCCTACCAGAGCCTTCCCTAACTTCCAGAATGTGCAGATCCCAAAGTCACCGATTCCAGCCCCCTGTGGATGTGCCAAGGCCTGGGATGGTGTCTGCACTCACATCCTGGCTTGTATCCACACACTGCCTCCTGCGATGGGAACTCACTGCCTCCAGAGACAGCATGTGCTGCTTCTCTGTCAGTGGTTTCCCCCAACCCCCACCACCACCCCTCCTCAAGGACATCAGCTGCTCACCTGGTCCCGGAGCTGGTCAGCCACCCTCCGCTCCTCCTCCACCTGGAGCACCACTTCCTTAAGCCTCTTTTCAGCCCTGCGGACCAGCTTGCCAGAGAGGATGCGCTCCCTGAGGAGAGGCATAAAGGGGAGACTCAGGAGAGCTCTGTACCTGGGATTCCGTCCCCTCAGCTTCATCCAGTGGCTGCCCTCTGTCCCACCCCCAACTAGCTCTCAGAGTCTACTCAGACCAGGAACTGACACCCAGGTTCTCACCTGGGCATCTAGACCTTGGCTTCTACTCAGATGCCAGATATTCCTAAAAGTGTCCCCACATCTACACCAGCTTTTCAAATCCCACTGGTTCATTCATATTCAATTGTATTTCCCAACCTTCCTCCTCTCAGGGAACCAACCCAGTGGCCACCAGTCCCTAAGTCAGAATTCCAGGCACCATCCTTACCCCTTCTCTCTCTCTTGTCACCCCTCCCGAGCCTGTCAGTACCCAAACCCTGTCCCAGTTGTCCCCAGGACTCTGTCCTGTCCCCACCTCTCAGCCTCACAGCCTTAGCCCCCAGCTCAAGACTCATCATCCCCCACCTGACCTTCCCTCCACCTGGCCTGGAATTTTCTTTCTCCCTGCATCCTTATTCTCTCAGCTTCTTTTTCTGTCTGTGAGTGCAGAACACTCTAGAAGCCCAGAGCTCCATCCTCAACCATCTTTGCTGTGTTCTCCCCTTGTCACTCACACACTTCCTCTGGACAAGCTCAGCTGTGCCCTGGGGTTTCCATGGCATTGACAGCCTGGTGTCTGCTAAGTCTGTCTCCTGAGCTCCAGCCTGGCTCAGCCCTGGCCTCAGCCGCCTGTCAGACTCAGTACACCCTGCACTGTACCTTCTCCCAAACTTGTTCCTTCTCCCAGTTCCCCATGATCCACCTGGTTGTGTAGGGCAGACCCCTAGGCCCCTCCTCACCTCCTCTCTCCCCTCAAATCCTTTCCCTCTCGTCTCCTGAATTTCCCCATCCCTGTGGTCCCTGCTCATCCATCCTCTCCTGCATGGACCATCACTCCCGGGTGAAGTCCATGTGATGAAGCCCCTACTGACGGGCAGTGCTTGGCAGCTATGACTGGACATTCCCTTAAGTCTGAGCTGGCCACATGCCTTGCTTCAGCAATAGCATGTGGCCGAACGGACACTGTACCAGTTCCCATTCTAGGCCCCAAGAAACCTGCACTCTTGGAACCTTCACTTTGTCACATGAGCCATCCTGGTCCAGCCTGGAGCAGAGACAAGCTGTCCCAGGCAAGGCTGTAGAACATATGAGAGCCCGGCCAAGATCAGCAAATCTGTCCCGCTGACTTTCAGCTGAGTAAAGATGACTGCGTGAGGCCCACCAAGCTCAGATCAGCAGAACTTACCAGCCAGCTCAAAGGCTCATGAGCAATAATAAACAATTGACATTTTAAGTCACTTAAATTTAAATTTAAGGTGGTTTACTATATAGCTATAGCTAACTGCTATATTACTGTTTAAATTATATGCTGGTGACAATCAAGACAGCTATAGAAAGTGGCTCATAGTGGTTGTGTTTAACAGCACATTGGTCAAATAACACTATTCTCCCACTAATCAATCATTTTATTCAAAAATAAAATAAAATAAATTATATACTGGAAATGCAGTTACCTGCAGCCCAAAGCATCCTAAATGATATAGGAAATCTTCTACCATTAATATGATATCTTTTGGATATTTCTAAGCCAGGTGCTTGTAACACAAGCAGTTCCCTTTCATTTCATTGACCAGAAGGTGAGGGCCTGCCCTTCGCTCCTGCCTACCTGCTCTCCTGCTCCAGCTGCTCCTCAGCCTGGGCCAGCTTAGACTCCAGGGCAGCAATGATCATCTTCTGGCGGGCCCGGGCCCCAGCGTCCTCCTCACCCAGGCGTCCCCGGAGCTCCTGGATCTGCCGCTCAAGCTGCTGCCGCCCACTCTCAGCCTTGGCTGAGAAGCTGCGCTCAGCTGACAGCTCTGTGGTCAGTGATTCCACCTGTAGCAGTGGGAAAGGCAAGAAGGTCATGGTGGAGTCTCAGAGGGAAGGAGCAAGGGAAATGCAGGATTGGAAAATAAGATTGTGATACAGAAAACATAGAAAATGGATCAAATATATGGCCACGAGTGCGGCCCTAAAAAAGGCAGAAAGACAATAAATAAACAAACAAATAAAATATGCTTTTCTTTTAGCCCCTACATATGCTTTAAAACGCCAGTCAAATATTCTTTCTTCCAAATGCTTCTCTCTGGCAGAGATTTCTCTCTCTTTCTCTACCGGGCCCTGGATATTACTATTATCACACATGCCACTCTATAATGTCAGTGTAATTCCATGCCCAGGGAATTCTGTAGGACATAGATCCACATAATTCGCCCCCGGATTCACCTTTTGAGAGGCCTCAGAAATACAAGTGAATGAATGCATCAATGAATTCGACCTAGGCTGGCGGCAGGTGACCCGGCTGTGCTCACCTGCAGGAGCAGTTTGCGGTAGCGGTCATTGAGCAGCTCCGAGTTGCTCTGCTCCTCCTCCAGCTCCTCTTCCAATTGCCCCAGGCGCCCCTCCAGCTGACGCTTCTCGTCCAGAATGGCGGCCCTAGGGAGACCCGGAACCGGAAGGGAGGTGAGAGGGAAGGACGGCCAGAAGAGGGCGCCCTTATTACATTACCCTGGGCCACTCACTTGCTAAGGCTGCCATTGGCCACCTCATCTGCCATCTCGTCCCGCTCCTGCTGGGCCTGCCGCCGGGCCCGGTCTGAGGCGGCCAGTTCCTGCGAAGACGGACAGAGGGGGTGGTCAGCTGAGGCGAGGGGCGGTTATCTGGGTACCGGCCTCCCTGCCCCTCACCCCTCAAGTCTCGGCCTTTTTTTCCACTGCACTGTCTGCAGGTAGATGTCTCCTAAATCTGTCTCCTGAGCCCTTGATCCGTGTCCATCTCTTGCTGCTCGTCCCCAAGGTCCCTCACCCTCAGCCACTCCTCAGTGAGCGCAGCTTCTCCTTCCGAACCTGCTCTCCCTTCAGTCATCCGGCCAGACCTCCAGGTTTCTCCTCGCCTCCTCTGACCCTTTGCCACCCACAACTCTGTCCATCCTGCCCTCTTACTCTCTCTCTGCCTTGTTCCCTCCTCTGCGTCCCCACAGACTGGGTTCAGGCTTCACCCTCCCTCCTCAGCCTCCCTGACTCCAGGCTCCCCGCTCTAGCCCAGGCCCCCTCACAGCGCAAGAGCGGACCACGGCGCTCCGCTGCTCAGGACCCTCCCAGGGCTCCCTAGAGTCTCCAGGCCCCGCCCACCCTGGGGCCCCGCCCACCCTGGCATTACCTCCTGCAGCCGCAGCACTTCCTCCTCCATCCCCTTGAGGCGCTTCTCACTCTCCCGGTTCTGGGCAAAGATCTCCTCCCGGGAGCTGCGCGACTCCTCCACCTCCCGCCACAGCTCCTTCATCTGGGCCTGGGAGGAACGGAGCGAGCGAGTGAGCCCAGCCTGGTCGTGACGCACGGGGACCCCCCTCTACCCTCTCAACGGCCGGGTGGGCGTTCCTCGGCTCCCTGTAAGCAAGCTGAGCCCTGTGGACCTGGGCTTCCGCACCCCAGCCCCCGCCTCCCCGCCCCGGTCCCTGCCTCTGTGACCTTGGGCCAGCCACTCTTTGTCTCTGGCCCTCACCTCTTTAAAAAAGAAGCACATCAAAATTAAAGTAAGCCGAATAGTAATGGTAAACTCTGATCACTTACCCTGGACCAGGCTCTATTTTATATATATATCCTGACTCTCTTAATCCTCCCAAATCCAGTTAGTGGGGTCTATTTTCTTGCCCACCTTACAGATGGAGAAACAGATGCACAGAGAGGTTTGCAGAGTGCACGGCGTCGTGAGTGGCACGTCTAGGACCCGAACCCAGGCTGCCTGGCCCTGGAGCTTATACTTTTAGCCACTTTGATACCTGGCCACACTATTAAGAGTGTGTAGGGGGGGTTCCCGCTATGGCACAAGGAGATTAGTGGTGTTTTGGGAGCCCTGGGACACTCCTAAGAGCTCCCCGGTCAGGCCTGGCACAGTGGGTTAAGGATCTTGCATTGCCGCAGCTGCTGCTTGGGTCACGGCTGTGGCTCAGATCTGATCCCTGGCCCGGGAACTCCATTTGCTGCGGGTTGGCCAAAAAAAAAAAAAAAAAGAAAAAAGAAAAAATATGAAAAAAAAGGAGTGTGTAGGGATGCTGGCAAAGGGGCTTTTCCCCAACAGTGCTTAAAATAAAGACACAAACACCCATCACCGTTAAAAAAAAAAATCACCACTCCTTTTTTTTTTTTAATGCTTTTAAGGACCACACCCGCAGCACACGGAAGTTCCCAGGCTAGGGGTTGAAAGAGAGCTACAGCTGCAGGCCTACATCACAGCCACAGCCACGCCAGTCTGAGCCGTGTCTCTTACCTACACCACAGCTCATAGAAACACCGGATGCTTAACCCACTGAGCGAGGCCAGGGATCAAACCAGCATCCTCATGGATACTAGTCAGATTCATTTCCGCTGAACCATGATAGGAACTCCAATAACCTGGATTTTGGACCCATCACTTTTTTTTTTTTTTGGCTGCACCCTAGGCATATAGAAGTACCAGGACCAGGGACTGAATCTGAGCCACCACTGCAACCTACACCACAGCTGTGGCAACAATTCTTAAGATCAAACTTGTTCTGCTACAGAGACAATGGGGATCCTTAACCCACTGCACCACAGTGGGAACTCCCCCTATCACATTTTATTATTTTTATTTTGGTCTTCCTTTAGGGGCTGTACCCATGGTATATGGAGGTTCCCAGGCTAGGGGTCAAATTGGAGCCGTAGCTGCTGGCCTACGCCAAAGTCACAGCAACACCAGATCCAAGCCTCATCTGCAATCTACACCACAGCTCACGGCAATGCTGGATCCTTAACCCGCTGAGCAAGGCCTGGGATTGAACCCGCATCCTCATGGATACTAGTCGAATTTGTTTCTGCTGCACCACAAGGGAACTCCCCATACTTTTTTTTCTTCAACAGACTTTACTTTTTAGAGCAGTTTTAGGTTCGAGGTAGCGTTGAGCAGAAGGTACAGAGATTTCCCGCCATAGCCCCTGACGCCACACAGGCGCCCCCATTATCAATATCTCTGAGCAGAGTGGGACATTTGTTACAATCGATGAACCTACCTTGATACATCATCATCTAAAAAAAATTTTTTTTGTCCGCATTGGTGGCATGCCCTGGGCCAGGGATCGAACCCATGTCACAGCAGTGACAAGCCTGATCCTTAACCCACTGAGCCACCAGGGAACTCCCCTCCCCGCAAATTTAAAAAAAATAACTGCGTAAGGCTTTCAAAAGGGGGCTGTGGAGGAGGCCCTAGGTTATTTCCATTTCAAAAATGAAAGAAAATCAGGAAATTGAACTTAAAAATTAAGCATTTTAAATAAATGAAATAAACATAAAAAGAACCACATGAGTCTTTGGGGCATGGATGTTTGCAAAACTGTTGACTTCATCCGGCTGCTGCTCAGGGGATCAAGAGGGCGGGTTCGAGCAGGTTTTGGACCCGGAGCGAGGGCGGGGCCTCCCCTCTCCGCGGCTTAAGCCCCGCCCCTTACCTGCATCTTGCGAAGCTGCTTCACCGCCTCCTCCTTGCCCTGCCCAGCTGCCGCCGTCTGGGCCTTCAGCTCCTCCAGATCCGCCTCCAGCTTCTTGCGGGCAGCCACGGCCAGGGCGCGCTGCTTGCGTTCTTCATCGCGTTCCACCTCTGCATCCCGCAGCTTGGGGGCGGGGAGAGAAGCCGGCTCAGGGGACACGGGGCCCAGGCTCCCTCTACATACTAGTAACATAGATGCCTGTCCTGCAGCCTCCGCCCAGACTCGCAGCCCCGTTCCTGCTGCCCACGCCTCTCTCCACCACAAACCCATCTCCTCCATCCCCAGAGCCCCAATCGGCACCCCACCCCCCTTGCCCCAGCCTCCTTTCTGTTCCCATCTCCCCCCACCAGCTGGTGCCAGAAGGCTCCTGACGGATCCTTCCACAGTCAGAACTGACACTGCCCCTCTGCTGCTCATGGCTCTCCTGTGGCTCCCCAGTGCCTCCAAGACCAAGTCTTGGATGAGCCCACACCTGGATCAGTGGGGCCAGGGGAAATCAAAGACGCCCAGAGACCCCCACTCCCCCAGCCTTGGATCACCTCTTCATCTCTCCTGCAGGGCCTCCCAGGTCCAGTCTGTTGCCCACATGGGCCCAGAGGGATCTTTCTGACCCTCGGAACTGGCCCGCCCCTCCCATGCTCAGCACTCATCACTTACTGGAGCGCCTTGCCCACTGCAGACCACAGGAAATCCCTCAACTGAATGAGGAATGAATGAACTGTGCAGAGAGGGAGAGAGCGAAGGAAGGAATGAGGAAGTGGGTGAAGGAGTAGATGAACAAGGGAGGAAGGCGGTGCATGAAGGAGGGTGTAGACGAACTGGTCAAGAGTGAACAAATAGGAGTTCCCGTTGCGGCTCAGGGGAAATGAATCTGACTGGTATCCACGAGGATGCAGGTTCGATCCCTGGCCTCGCTCAGTGGGTTAAGGGTCTGGCATTACTATGAGCTGTGGTGTAGGTCACAGATGTGGCTCGGATCTCCCATTGCTGTGGCTGTGGTGTAGGCCAGCAGCTACAGCTTCGATTCTACCCCTAGCCTAGGAACCTCCATATAGCGCTGGTGAGGCCCTGAAAAGACAAAAAAAAAAAAAGGGGGGGGGAGTGAACGAATGAATGCATGCATAGGTTGGGGTGAGGAGGGGTTGGGGGCTGGGCAAGTAGGGGAGTGTTTGGGCAGGGCGTGGGGGGGAGGTTCCTTGGAAGGGGTATCTGAGTAGATGGAGTCGGGTGCAGAGGTGGTTGTGAAGTGCTGGCTGCTGGGCAGGCTGGGCAAGGGTGGCTGGGTGGTTCAGGAGATGGGTTGGAGATGGGTTGGTCTGGCGGCTGGAGGGTGTCTGATTGGGTACATCAGTTGGTCAATGGGTTATGCGTGGGTTCATGGGTCACGGTGGGAGAGCGGGCTGGGGAACGCGGGGGGTGGTTGGCTAGCGGGGGGGGGGACTTGGGTAGAAACCTTGAGTAGCAGATGGATGGGTGGGTAAGACTTCCGGCCCCTCTTGGGGTGCTGCCTGTAAGCACCAGGGCACACCCAGCCTCCCGCTCGGGCTGGTCTTTACCTGCTTGGCCAGCTGCCGCCGCCTCTCCTCACCGGCCTCATCACGGCCCTGCAGGTCGCGCTCATGCTGTGCCTTGAGAGCCTGCACGGTCACTTCCAGGCGCAGCTTGGCATCCTCAGCAGCCGTCAGCTCGTCCTCTAGCTCTGTCACCTGTGTTCGCAGGTCGCTGGCTGCCTGTTCGGCCACCCGGCGGGCTCGCTCCAGCTCGTGCACCTGGTGGGGACAGAGAGTGAGCGCTGGGCCCCTGGGTCACCGAGGAGGGGGGAGGAAGCCAGGATCTGAGGTCTAGTCCTGGCCGGAGGGGAGAGGAGCTTTGACAGATGAGGGGGAGGCAGCAAGTTGAGGTGTCCCACCTAGTTCTTCCATTCACTCATGATTTAACTTTTCCTGGGGCCCCTACTTACTGTGGGCCTCATTCTGGATCATCCTAAAACATTTTATTAATAGCCTATGTGCAAGAATTCTATTATCTGAAGCTCCTGAGAGTCTGATTCAAGTGTTTGTTAGATTGGCTCACTCTTGCTCATGGCGAACTGCTTCCTCATGGGTTTTGTGACTTTAGAATGTGAGCTCACTTCACTGCACCTTTGTCATTGGAGATCCCATGTGGAAATGGGTTGAAGGCACGCGGCTCCAGAGTTATCAGTGTTGGTTTCTGCCAGAACTCCCAGAATATTACCAATCCACTGTCTACTTCTATTTTTTCTCAGCCGGGGGGGTTTCCAACCCTTCCGGGCAGGTGTCAATTAGAACCCCCAATACCCTGTGAAAGCAGATCCGGGCTTATGAACTCTCAAAGACCCCCCCGCAGTCTCCCTTTAATTGTCACCTCCTCAGAGAAGCATCCCTTGACCTTCAGGGCCTCCCTGTTCCCCACGCACCTGGCACTGAGCCCCTCTGTGACTCAGCCACATTTGTCACTTAACATGTACAACGCCCACCTCCCACACTGGCCTGTGAGCGCCACAGGGCAGAGACTACATCTGTGTGTCACTCTTGTCTAATGACCCTCAGAAAAGTGTTGGTCGTAGCACTTGGAAAGAGCCGACTGGTCCCCCCTCTTATTTGGCACTTGCCGATCAACTTGGTTTGCTTGAAGGACTTGAACTTTTTCCCATCAACATCCTATTTCCCACAAAGGCCCGTGGTGTCACTATAAATAACCTGACAGTTCTCCCAAAGGGCAAACCTAGGAGTTTGAGTTGGATTTTGGCTGGAATACCCATGAGGCTGCAGGCCCAGGGTGTGTCACGGGGATGGGGTCCTTTCCAGGCCTGGCTAAAGGCTCCATGGCGTCAGTGCCAGCGCATGTGGTGGGGGTAAAGGCGTCATCCATTGCCACCCTGGGAAAACGCCATAGGGCCATAAGGAAGGACACTGGGATTGTGTCAGGGACTCAACTACACATGGATTTCATCAGTGCCCCCGTCATTAGGGTGACCAGTGGCCCTGCGCCTGTTCTGGCTGCTGCGCCATAAATACACGTATTGGGGAAATGGGGAAAGATGGAGTGGGGGGTGTGTCAGATCTTTCAGAAGGTTGGGAGGCTGGGATCCTGGCTGGGTAAGGGGGGCCTGGGAGACCCCTCACAGGCCCTGGAGAGGTGTTTCAGTTGCGGGAAGATAGAAGCCTGGTGGCGGAGCCTGGGTGCTCAGTGGAGTTGGGGGACGGCAAGGTGTGTGTGTGTGTGTGTGTGCGCTATGTGGGTATGAGGTGTGTATTTGCAGGTATGTCAGTGTGGGGTGTGTGCACGTGCATGTGCTCATGCGAGGGGAATGGCGCTCTGTGTCGCGGTCAGTTCCCCTCACTTTCTCACACACACAGGATGAGCGTTTCTCGCGCTCTGTGTGTACACGCGAGCGGGCGTGGTTCACAGAAGATTCTCCTCACGTTCCATGAACACACACGCGAAAGTGGACACTCTGCAAGCAGCTCTCACGTTCTGTGTGTGAACACGTGCTTGCTGTGTTCTGTGCCCCTGACCGTGCATGTTGGTGAATGGCTCTCCTTCTTTGCTGCGTGTGTGTGTGTGTGTGTGTGTGAACACGTGTATTCAGAAGCGGGTTCTCCTCTCACGCTGTGTGTGCGAACGTGTGTGTTTGGTAGAAGAACACGTATGTCTGGGCAGCAGCTACCCCGTTCCGCGCTTGTGCACAAACATGGGGTTTGATGCTGGCTCTCCTCACACTGCTGGGGAGCACGCGCGTGTGTGCACGTGTCCCCCGATGTTACGTGTGCGTTCAGTGGCCCGTGTGTCCTGGGGAGTGGGGCCGCTCACGCTCTTGCCAACGTCGTCCTTGCTGCTCAGCAGCGCCTCCAGCTCCGCCCGCAGCGCACGGTTCTGCCGCTCCAGCTCCTCCCGGGCCTCCTGCTCCTCCTCCAGTGCCCGTGTCAGGGACAGGGTCCGAGCCTCCCGCTCCCGGCCCTCGGCCTCCACCCGCTCACGTTCCTCCACGGCCCGCAGCACGGCTGCCTTCTCCTCTGCCAGGAGCTTCCGGGGTGAGGGAGATGGGGTGGGGGAGAGAGGTTAGCTGAAAGGAGTGTTCGGAGGGAAGGGGGAGAGAGAGCGGCCAGGGACAGAGAGACGGAGAGAGAGAGAGATGGACAGACTGAGGCAGAGACACAAGAGGGAGGGATTAAAGTCGCAGCTGTGTCCTGAACCAGCTCAGCTCTCGATGGATCACACCGGGTCAGCCCCTCACTAGATGGCCCACCAAGGAAGGTCCTTTCTTCCTCTTGGGGTAGTGGTAAGAAAAAAAAATTTTTTTAAAGTGCACTTCAGGGAGTTCCCGTCGTGGCGCAGTGGAAACAAATCTGACTAGGAACCATGAGGTTGCTGGTTTGATCCCTGGCCTCGCTCAGTGGGTTAAGGATCCAGCGCTGCTGTGAGCTGTGGCGTAGGCCAGCGGCTACAGCTCCTATCCGACCCCTAGCCTGGGAACCTCCATGTGTTGTGGTGGGTCCCTTAAAAGACAAAAACAAAAATAAAAATAAACAGAGCAAAGACAGAAAAAAGATTGCAGAAGAAAATTAGCAGAGACTTTTTTTTTTTTTTTGCTGTAGAAACTAACAAACTGATGGTAAAATACATATGGAAATTCAAAGGACCAAGAAGAGGCAAAATGACTTTGAAAAAGAAGAAAATATTGGAGAATTAATGCTATGTGATTTTCAATTTCTATGCAAAAGCAAGTCAGCGGAGAAAGTCTTCCCTTTTTTTTTTCTTTTTCTTAGGACTGCACCCGGGGCATATGTAGGTTCCCAGGCTAGGGGGAAGACTATTAGATATATAAAGAATATATAACATACTTTCAAAATTCAATAATAAGAAGGAGTTCCCTTCGTGGCTCAGTGGTTAACGAATCCGACTAAGAACCATGAGGTTGCGGGTTCGATCCCTGGCCTCGCTCAGTGGGTTAAGGATCCGGCGTTGCCATGAGCTGTGGTGAAGGTTGCAGACGCGGCTCGGATCCCACGTGGCTGTGGCGAAGGCCGGCAGCTACAGCTCCTGTTAGACCCCTAGCCTGGGAACCTCCATATGCCGCGGGTGCGGCTCTACATAAAGGCAAAAAGACCAAAAAAAAAAAAAATCAATAATAAAAGAAACAATGCATTTTTTTTTAAGAGGGCAAAGGATTTGAACAGGCACTTCACCAAAGAAGATGTATGGGTGTCAAAAAAGTGTCTGAAAAGATGTCAGCATAATTGCTCATTAGGAAAATATGGATTAAAACTACCACATCCTATTAGAAAGAGTAAGGCTTTACTCATAACAGCCAAAAACTAAACACAACTCAAATGTTCATCGACAGGGTCATATTTTCCAAAATACAGTTTATCTATAAAGGAATAATATTCGGCAGTAAGAAAAATGGGGGGAGCTCCCGTCATGGCTCAGTGGTTAACAAACCCGACTAGGCTCCATGAGGTTACAGGTTCGATCCCTGGCCTCGCTCAGTGGGTTGGGGATCTGGTGTTGTCATGAGCTGTGGTGTAGGTCACAAACGTGGCTCAGATTTGGTGTTGCTGTGGCTGTGCTGTAGGCTGTAGCTCCAATTCGACCCCTAGCCTGGGAACTTCCATATGCTGTGGGTGTGGCCCTAAAAAGCAAAAAAAAAAAAAAAAAAGATTTATATAAAAATAATTTATATAAAATTCTAGGAGATACAAAAAATAATTCTTTTTAAAATGTTTGCTGCTCTATGAAACGGCACTAAGCAATCAAACATACATGTATTTGGAGTCTGAGAGGAAGAGGAGAAAGACAGGATGGGGCAGAAAAATATTTGAAGAAATAATGGCTAAAGGTTTTCATATTTGATCAAAAATACCACTCCAAAGCTATAAGAAGCTTGGCAAATGGAAGCAGCATAAATACAAACCCCACAGCGGGACATCACAGTCAAACTGCTAAAAAAAACAAAGATTAAGATAAAAAATTGAAGCCAGCTAGACAAACATCCCATTGCCTACAGTGAAACAGTGATTCGAATGACTGCTAACTTTTCCTCGGACACAGTGGGGGCCACAGATCATGGAATGAGCTTGTCAAAGTGCGGAAAGAATCAAGTCTAAAACCATTTACCAGGAACTCAACAGCCAGTGAAAACACCTTTCACAAATGAAGGCAAAATAACGACTCTCCCATTTTCCAGCTGAAGAAAATGAGGCATGCTTGGGCCATGTGCCCAAGCCACATAGCCACGAAGGGTCCCCACTGGGCTGTGAACCTTGGGGTTGCCTTCTTAATGCTCTGGGCTGCTGAAAATTTTATTCCTTCTTCAAAGTGCTTAACATCATCCCCATTTCCTAGATGGGCAAACTGAGGCTGACATGGGAACAGCAGCTTGCCGGAGGTACACGGTGAGTGGCATGAGGAGTGAGATGGGCTGTTGCATTTAATCTTCCTGAGTTCCCTCTGGTGCATCTTTAGGCACCTTTGGGAGTAAGAGTGGGGACCGCCAGCAATTATTCTGGGAGAAGAGACCTGAGCCAGGATGGATGGGTGTCCTGTTTTACAGAGGCTCAGAGGGACGCGGCATCTCGCCTGAAGGGCCTCCCAAGTTCACGGTTGAGCTGTGACTTCTCATTCCTGATTCCTCACAGTGACCGTGGGCAGCATGGACCAGCGCCCCGATTTCCCAGCTGGGTTCCCTGCGGGGCCTCACCTGGTCGAATTTGCGCTGCTTCTTCTCCAGCGTGCTCACGAGCTGCCGCTGCTGCTCCAGGTCCACCGTGGCGTCGTCCAGCTCTTGCTGCAGCCGCCGGCGGCCCCGCTCCAGCCGCTCCACCACCTCCGTCTTTTCCGTCAGGCGCTGGGTCAGGGCCTCAACCTCTCGGGCCGCCCGGCGCCGGGCCTCCTCTCCTGCCTCCAGCGCCCCTGCTTCCTCTTCCTGGCGCCGCCGCCATTCTGAGAGCTGCAAAGGGAGGAGAGAGGAGGAAGGTGGCACACACGGCTGAGACCAAGGCGTGAGTGAGCGGAGCCCCATTTCCCAGATGGGGAGACTGAGGCCTGAAGAGAGAAGTGACTCAACCCTATTGGATGCGTCTGCCTTGGAGTAGGGATGAAGTTGCGAGTTCTATGAACCCCAGCTCCTCCAGAAGATTAAAAGCATTCCGGCCAGGATCCAGAATTTGAATCAGACCTGGGCTCTGTCCTGGGGAACCTCCAGTCTGATGGGGGAGACTGAGCATCACAGCCTAGGGTGATGGAGGCTAAGGCCAAACAATGGGATCCATGGGAGTCCATAGGAGGGGCTCAAAATCTATTTAGAACATTCAAGACAGACTTCCTGGAGGAGGGGACATTTGGGATGGATCTTGATATATGCATAGGAGTTTTTCAGTTAAAGAAGGATATTTGCAGGCATGCATTCATCAGGCATTCATCACTCATTCAACAGGCATTTTTCAACGCCTCCCATACATCAGGCTCTATGTTGGCCTATGCTGGGGACCTTGATCTAACTCTGATGGGGTCTCACTTTCCAGGAGCTCCTAGTCCAGTGCGGGAAACACATGGGCACAGATAGTTCCAGCCAGGGTGATTGAAGTGGGGACAAAGGAGAAAGAAGAGTTGTAGGAGCTCAGAGAGGGCTGCTCAGGGTCTTCCCAGAATAGGAGAGGCTGAGGCTAAGTCCTGAAAAATGAAAGGTGTTTTCCCAAGTAAGGAAAGAGAAATGAGAGATGGATAGAGCTAAAGATGATCGAAAGTGGAGTTCCCTGGTGGTCCAGTGGTTAGAACTCAGTGCTTTCACTTGGATTTGATCCTTGGTCTGGGAACTAAGATCCCACATCAAGCCACTGCATGCAGTGGCCAAAAAGAAAAAGAAAAAAAAGATGAAGGAAGGACCAGAGAAGGCAGGCCTCTGATTCCCAGATGAGAGGCATGGGCTTTGTCCAGGGGGAGCCGGGGAGACACGGAAGGGCTGTGAGTGGACAAGGAAGGGCAGTGTCATCTCTGGGTGTAGAAAAACCATGTGAAGGATGAGCTGGAAGGGAAGAGGCTAGAGGCAGGGAGGCTTGAAGAGAGGCTGAGATGAGGATCCAGATGCCAGAAGATGAGGCTGAGCAGGGCTGGGGCTGTGGGGACACAGGAGAGGTGATGGGACAGAAAGTGGGGCGGGGGCAGGAGGGTGGGGGTGTGCGCCAGCAGGCTCTGGGGCTGAGGGAGACAGAGGCCAGCATGGCTTGCAGGAGTGGCCTGTGACGTGCTGGGTGGGAGGGCCGCCCCTGAGCCGGGGAACCCGGAGGGAGCAGGTTGGCGGACTGGCCATCCCTTTGAGACCTCCCTCCAGGGCTGGTCACCTGGGCCTGGGCCGTCTGCAGCTCTCGGCCCGCCCGCTCCCTGGCAGCCGCCTCCTCCTCCAGCTGCTCCCGCAGCCCAGCCGCCTCAGCCTCCAGGGCTCGCGCCCGGGACCCCAGGGCCAGCTTCGCCCTGGTCTCCTCCTGCAGCAGCTCCTGTAGATGGACGGGAGGACGGGGGTTAGGTGTGGGCAGGAGGGTGGCAAGCCAGGGAGGGGGCGGGGGGTGATGGGGGGTGCTGGGGTCACCTGGGCATCGTGGAGCTGGGCCTCCATGCTGGTCAGCTCCTTGCTCAGCCTGATGGCTTTGGATTCGGCCTCGCTCAGGGCCCCAGACACGTTCTCAAGTTCAGCCTGCGGGGAAGGGACACCTTCTAAGAGCAGCTTCCAGCCAGCCAACCCCTCAGTTCCTCAGCCTCCAATCCCCACCTTCCACAGCTGGTAGGAATATATTTTTATTTTATTTTATTTATCTTATTTTTTTATCTTTTGTTTTTCTAGGGCTGCACCTGCGGCATATGGAGGTTCCCAGGCTAGGGGTCTAATCGGAGCTACAGCTGCCGGCCTAGGCCACAGTCACAGCAACGCGGGATCTGAGCCACATCTGCGACCTACACCACAGCTCACAGCAATGCCGGATCCTTAACCCACTGAGCGAGGCCAGGGATCAAATCTGCAACCTCGTGGTTCCTAGTCAGATTCGTTAACTGCTGCACCATGACAGAAACTCCTGTACGTTTTATTTTAATTTTTGAAATTTTTGGTCATGCCCACAGCACGTGGAAGTTCCCAGCCAGGGACTGAATCTGTAGCACTGCTGTAACCAGAGCTACGGCAGTGACAATGGATCCACAACCCGCTGCACCATAATGCTATAAGCGAACTCCAGGTTGTACATTTTATTTTATTTTAATTTATTATTGCTTTTTCTTTTTTGCTTTTTAGGGCCCCACCTGTGACATATGGAAGTTCCCAGGCTAGGGGTTGAATCTGAGCTGCAGCTGCTGACCTACACCACAGCCAGAGCAACATGGGATCCAAGCCATGTCTGCGACCTACACCACAGCTGACAGCAATGCCGGATCCTTAACCCAATGAGCGAGGCCAGGGATCGAACCTGCATCCTCATGGACACTACGATGGGTTCTTAACCTGCTGAGCCACAACGGGAACTCCCAAAATTTTTTGTGATATGGACTTACTATGTCTTTGTATGAGAATCATGCTGTGAACTTTCACAAATTATCTTTTCATCTGGCCTTGGTAGCTCCTGGCTGTGTGACATGGGGCAAGTGACTCTGGTCTTTTTGGCCTTCAATTTCCTCCTCTAGGTTTATTTATTTATTTATTTTGTCTTTTGTTGTTTTAGGGCTGCACCCGAGGCATGTGGAGGTTCCCAGGCCAGGGGTCTAATCAGAGCTGTAGCTGCCAGCCTATGCCACAGCCACAGCAACGTGGTATCCGAGTCGCATTTGTGACCTACACCACAGGTCACGGCAACGCCGGATCCTTAACCCACTGAGCGATGCCAGGGATTGAACCTGCAACCTCATGGTTCCTAGTCGGATTCGTTAACTGCTGTGCCACGACGGGAACTCCAGTTTCCTCCTCTATGAAATGGAGACGATAACAGGACCCACCTCCCAGGGCTGCTTTGAAGAGGAAATGAAATAATGAACATCAAGAGACTAGCTCAGTGCATATACTCAATAAATATGTACATCTAACAATTTCTGAGAGCCTACTGTGAGCCCAGGAACCATTCCAAAGGCTTTACAAGTACAGGTTGACTGAGTTCATGTATCGACCCCATGAGGCTGATGCCATTATAATTCCATTTACAGAAACGGAAGATGAAGCACATTTCTCAGCCTCCTTGCAGTGGCTGCAGTCATGTGATTATGTTAGGGCCAATGGAATGCAAGCAAAGTGATATATGCAAATTCTGTCCCTTCCTCTCTTTTTCCCTTCCTAAGCCTGAGCACACGTGTACCCACAATCCAGATTTAATTCTGAATATGAGGGCAACGCCCTCAGGGATGATGAAGCAACCTCATGGAGGATAGTGTCCCGTCAGCCTTGACTGCTTACTTGGAGCCTATTTCTTAAGGAGCAAAGGTGCATGTCTTTTATTCAAGCTGATGCATTCTGGGGTCTCTTTGTTACAGCAGTTTAACTTTTACTCAAATGTACTATTTTAATCTGGAAATTAAAAATGATAATGGGGGAATTCCTTGGTGGTTCAGCAGGTTAAGAATCTGACATTGTTACTGCTGAGGCCTGGGCCACTGCTATTGCACAGGTTTGATCCCTGGCCCCGGAACTTTTGCATACTGCAGGAGTGGCCAAAAAAAAGGCAAAAAAAACCCCAAACAATAACAGTATTTTCCCCCGGTGGGTTTTGGGAATTAAAAGTTATTCTTGGAGTTCCCGTTGTGGCTCAGTGGTAACGAACCCAATTAGTATTCATGAGGACTTGGGTTCAATCTCTGGCTTCACTCAGTGGGTTAAAGAATTCAGCGTTGCTGTGAGCTATGGGGTGGGTTGAAGTGGCTCAGATCCTGAGTTGCTGTGGCTGTGGTGTAGGCCGGCAACTATAGCTCCATTCAACCCCTAGCCTGGGAACCTCCATATGCCATGGATGCGGCCCTAAAAAAACAACACAAAAAGAGTCATTCTTCCCTTCATTCTTCATTCTCTCTGCTTCTTTATATTCTCAGTAATAAACAGGTCATTTAGTTTAAAAATATAATAAAATTAAAATTGACAAAATTTATTTTCCTTTTTTTTTTTTCAGGGCCGTACCGTGCCATATGAAGGTTCCCAGGCTAGGGGTCCAATCGGAGCTACAGCTGCTGGCCTACACCACAGCCACAGCAACGCTGGATTCTTAACCCACTGAGTGAGGCCAGGGATCGAACCCTCATTCTCATGGATACTAGTCGGGTTTGTTTCCACTGAGTCACAACAGGAACTCCGCGAATTCCGTTTAACAGTCATGGTATGATAATATTCTCACACAGCTCCAAGTATTCACCCTGGGTTTTTCTAATCAGATCACAGATTATTTAAGGTTGAAAGATAAAGAGGGTGGAGGTGGGCACTGTGGCAGGATTAAGAGCTACGGGGTCGAAGTTTCCGTTGTGGCACAACGGTTAACAAATCCGACTAGGAACCATGAGGTTGCGGGTTCGATCCCTGGCCTCGCTCAGCGGGTTAAGGATCAGGCATTGCTGTGACCTGTGGTGTAGGTCACAGACACGGCTTGGATCCCGTGTTGCTGTGGCTGTTGCATAAGCCGGTGGCTACAGCTCCGATTTGACCCCCAGCCTGCGGCCCTAAAAAAAGGGGGGGGGGGCTCAGGGTCAGTCATGCCTGGGTTGAGCTTTGGCTCTGAGGGACCTCAGACAATCAATTTCACCTCCCTATGCCTCAGTTTCTTTGTGTGTAAAAAGGGAATAATATTAGCCCTTCCCTCAAAGGAACATCAGGAAGCTTTAGTGAAATATATAGAATGGTGATTATGTTGGAAAATTTGGAAAGGACAGTAGGGTTGATGTGGACCAAACAGAAGCCCAGAGAGGGTAGGCATCTTCTCCAAGGTCACACAGCAGAGACCATCTCTGGCCACCGCACTCACCTGGGCTCGCTGCAGCTTCTCAGTAGCCTCCGCACGTGCCCGCTCCCCATCGCCAGCCCGGCCCTGAACCTCCTGCAGCTGTGACTCTAGGCGGCGCCTCCGCTGCTCACCCTCCTGTCTCGCGGTCTGCAGGTTGCTTAGCTCAGTCCGTAGCTCGGACACTTCGGCCTCCAGAGCCAACCGTGTCTTCTCCCATGTACCTTTGCTCTGGTAGGCGAGAGAGACAGCTAAGATTTATGATTCCCTTCCTCCACCAGGCCAAGCACATTCCTGCCCCAGGGCCTTTGCAATGTCTATTCCCTCTGGAACTGCTCACTGTTCCTTAGACTCCCAGGCACATTCCTGCCCCAGGGCCATTGCACTGGCTGTTCCCTCTGCTGGAATATGTTTGCCCATGATGCTGGGATGGCTCACCCATCAACTTTCTGTTTTTTACTCAGAAGTCATTTTTTTCACAGATAGCTCTCCATGGCCTATTTCGAATCTCAACACTGTTCCCACCCGCCCCCACCTGCCCTTAGCACTCCGATCCCTTTCCTGTTTATCATTTTCCCATAGCACTTATGACCCTGATATACACTATGAATGTGTTTAGATTGTTTACTCTCTGCCTCGCCTGCTAAGACGTGAACTTTACGATGGGAGTGGGTATTGGTTGTTTTGTTCACAGCTGGGACCCTCAGTACAATCCTGGGAACAGAGTATATATTCAATTAATGTTTGCTGAATGAAAGATGAATCGAGGACACAAATATGAGAGAAGTGGGCCGGGCTGGAACCAGCTGAAGATACCTGCTCCAGCCCAGCATCCTGCTTCCCTCCCCATGGCTCCCCAGACGCCCTCCCCCTCCCCATCTCAACTCACCCTCCGGGCTTGTTCCAGCTGCTCTGCCAGCTCTCCCAGTGCCTGGCCATGGCGCTGCCGCAGCTCCTGCACCGCCACCTCGTGAATGCGTGTCTCCTCCTCCAGAGCCTTCTTCAACTCTGTCACCTCCTGTTCCCTCTTGGATCTTTTTTTTTTTTATTGGGGAAGGGGACAGGGAACAGAATTTCAGAACAGAGGAAGGCTGGGATTTCTGGGGAGCCCCTGACTGCTGGTTGTGCCCCTTTAATTCTTGCCCTCCAAGAATGGGGACCTCATTCTCTATTCCCCAAGATATCTAGCCAGTGATGCTGCAGGAGGACTGTGGATTTAAGGGTGAACTCCTACTCATCCTTCAAAACCCTACTCAAAAGGCCCCTTCTCAAGGAAGTCTTCTTGGTCTCCCTCCCATAGAGTGATACAGAGACCTTCTCTTATCATCCATGATGGCTTGTGCTACTCCATTAAAGCTCACATTATTCTGAACTGGGTCTGTCTTTGCCTGAATCTGCCTACCCTTAGACTGGGAGTTCCTGAGGGCAATGCTTGAGTCTGACTCATCTCTGTCCCCAGCTTGGCCCAGGCTGGGCCCAGAGCCAGTACCCAAAAAACAAGTGTTGAATGACTAAACATTCGTGCAGATGGAGAGCTTGGACCCAAGCCCTTTTCCTCTCCTCGTACCCGGTCCCGCTTGTGCCTGGCCTGTGCCAGCCGGAGGCAGCCCAGCCTCACCGGAGCTCCTGCTGCGCGTTGGTGGAGTCCAGCGTGTCCTCCAGCTCGCCCCGCAGCGCCTCCAGCTCCTCACCCAGGTCCCGGCGCTGCTTCTCTGCCTTGGCCCTGGCCGCACGCTCAGCCTCTAGGTCCTCCTGGGCTTCCGCCAGTCCTGCTTGTGCCTCCCGCAGGGATTTGAGCATCTGGACCCGGGCCCCACCCTCCTCCTCCGCCCTGAGGGTGACAAGGACTAGGCATTGGTACAGGGACAGGCAGGGGGTGGGGATGATTTCTGGGGTGGCCAGTCCCGGGTTCCGATCCCAGCTCTGCCCTTAGGCACATGCCTCCAGTACTCAGAGCCTCATCTTTCTTAGCTGTAAAATGGGGATGTTCATGCCAAATGGGGCCCAGAGCAGGAAAGGATTTGCCCTGGTTATGTGGTCAGGGGTGGCAGAGTTGACCCCAGAGTCCCCCCTCATAACTCCCATGGGAACAGACTCTTGCAAAGTGAAGCTGAATGGAGGAGCAGTGCGGATTGTGGGTTAAACAGCTCAAGGAGAGTTCCTGGTTGGTCTAGTGGGTTAAGGCTCCGGCATGGACACTGCTGTAGCTTGGGTCACCGCTGTGGCTCGGTTCAGTCCCTGGCCCGGGAACTTCCTCATGCTGCCAGTGCAACCAAAAACAAACAAACAAAAAGCTCAAGGAGGTGCACCATCTAAGATTTGTATCCCCTTCCTAGCCACCTGCTCTGGCAGGTGACAGCCTCTCTGAACTGCAGGCTCCTGGTCCGTGAGAGAGCATGACTGCCCTACTCCACATGGCTGCCATTAGGCTGGCAAGGAAAAGAATAACAAAAGCTCAAAAGGCTACATGCTATATTACTCCAATCATGTAGACCAGCAAGAATCGGAAAATAATACTTGGACAGAAAGAGATCAGTGGTTGTCAGGGGCTGAAGGGAGGGGGGAAATGGGGAGTGACTGCTCAATAGGATTTCTGTTTTTCCATTTTTTTCCTTTTTAGGGCCACACCCTCAGCATATGGAGGCTTCCAGGCTAGGGGTCCAATCAGAGCTACAGCTGCCAGCCTACGCCACAGCCATAGCGATGCCAGATCTGAGCTGTGTCTGCTACCTACACCACAGCTCACGGCAACGCCGGATCCTTAACCCACTGAGCGAGGCCAGGGATCGAACCTGAAACCTCATGGTTCCTAGTCGGATTCATTTCCGCTGCTCCACGACGGGAACTCAGGATTTCTTTCTGTCTTTTGGTTGTGGCATGTAGCATCCTGATGTGGGATCCCAGTTCCCAGACTAGGGACTGAACCTGGGCCACAGCAGTGAAAGCACTGGGTCCTAATCTCTAGATCACCAGGGAACTCCCAAGATTTTTTTTTTTCTTTTTAGGACCGCACCCATGGCATATGGAAATTTCTAGGCTAGGGTTCAAATTGGAGCCTGAGCCGCCAGGCTTTACCACAGACATAGCAATGCAGGAACCAAGCCACATCTGTGACCTATGCTGAGGCTTGTGGCAATGTAGCATCCTTAACCCACTGAGCACATATGGGGGTCGAATGGGAGCTACAGCTGCAGGCCTACAC
Organism: Catagonus wagneri; assembly: GCA_004024745.2. NCBI lineage: Eukaryota > Metazoa > Chordata > Mammalia > Artiodactyla > Tayassuidae > Catagonus > Catagonus wagneri. The sequence continues at coordinate 268,150 of PVHT021183540.1, read as the reverse complement.
CACAGCCACAGCAACACTCAGATCCAAGCCGTGTCTGTGACCTACACCAGAGCTCAGGGCAAAGCCTAATCCTTAGCCTGCTGAGCGAGGCCAGGGATCGAACCTGAAACCTCATGGATTCTAACTGGGTTCGTTAACCACTGAGCCATGATGGGAACTCAGGGGAAGGCGTGTTTTTAACCCCCCTCTACCACGCCCATTTCCCGTCGATTCTAAGAGGCACATTTTCCTACACTTAACCTCTCTGAAATCGAGATGCATCCATACGCAAGGACGCCTCAGATCACATGGAGCACAGTGGCTAAAAAGCATCTGAAACACCATGGGCCATAACTGGCACACAGTAAGTGCTCAGTCTTTGTGAATGACTGGGATGATGATGATTCCTAAGACGGCCAGAAGGCTTATCAAATCAGAGCATATTCTGGAATGTTTGGTTTTGAGGAGCTGAGCAGGGGGAGAAGAAGAAATAGCGTGCAAGTGACTGGACAATGTTGGGCTCGGTTTTCGCTTTCTGTTAATGGGGTGGGCCTAGAACTCTGGCTGTGTCCACTATACAGGAGGGGACACCGAGGGTCAGTGGAGGTGTGGGGTGTGCAAGGTTGTAAGCTGCTCGCTGGGTTCTGCACCTGCAGGCAGGTCTCACAGGGGCGCCCCCAACGCGGGCAGGTGGCACCCCGGTGCTGGGCACCCCCCAGCCCAGCCCGCACCTGGCCAAGGCGGCCTGCAGCTCCTCCTCCTTGCGGCCCAGCTGGGCCCGCAGCTCCTCTGCCCGCTGCTGCTGTTCCACCATCTGCTCCTGCAGCTCGGAGCCCTCCACGTCCAGCCGCCGCTTCAGCTTCTCCAGCTCCTGGCGGCTCTTCTCCTCCTTCCGGAGGCGGTCTGAAGGCGGGAGTGGGGGGCCATGCACGAGGGAGCCAGACCCACAGAGCGCCCACGTCCGAGCTGAGCTCAGCCTCTCTTTCCCAGCTTCCCCATCCCTGGGACCGTCCACTGTCCCCGGGCCCCTGGGCCCGACTCCCAGGTGTCCCTCCTCTCCTCCCCCAGTGACAGCCCCTGATCCCGTTCGCTGGCTCTCTCTGCCCTCTGTCCTTTCCTCCCTGCCTCCCAGCCTCCACCTGTGCATTCTCCCTTTTGCTTCCGCTTCTGAGTCCACAGCAAGGGGCAGAGAGACAAAAAAGAGTCTGCAGTGGTTAGCGGACAGTGAGCTGGAGAGAGCGGCCCAAGACACTGAGGAGGCAGAGACAGCTTAAGAGCCGGGAGGACACCCAACCCGTTCCGAGCCTTTTTCCTGCCCCCATTTGGCAGATGGGACCACTGAGACCACAGGGCACTTGAGAGTCACCTGCAGTCCACCCCGGTCCCCCTGGAACACACACCGGCCCCCAAAGCTCCCCTGTTCTGGGCGGGCGCTCACCCTCCATGTCGGCGATCGTGGCCTCGTATTTGAGTCGAAGCTTATTGAGGCTCTTGACTTTCTCCTCCTCCTCGGCCGCCTGGGATGAGAACTCGGCCAGACGCTCCTCCAGCAGCTTCCGCTCCTGAGGGCAGTGAGAGGCGGAGGGGGGTGTCAGGAGCCGGACCCTCAGCTCTGGTGCCTTCCCCACCTGCCCATTTCCATCCCGCCCCCCGCTTCCCATTCTCTAGGGTCCAGGGACCCGTCCCACCCCCATGGGCTCACTCCTGTTCACTGTAGAGACTCCCACTATTTGAAGGACCCCCCCATTCATTAATCTGTCTTTCCACGGAGGGCTGCTGAGGTTGATTTGAATCATTTTCTATTTATTATCAAACTGAACACCCCTGCACATCCGCTGCATTCATGGGTGGGTCCTGGAGCCTTGTTACTCTTCCCCGTGCGATGCCTGGACCAGCAGCATCAGCACTGAATGGGAGTTTGTTAAGAATGGAAACTCGGGTTCCACCCCAGACCTGCTGGATCAGAACTTGCACTGCAACAACCTCCTCATAAAGTTCCTGGGCACGTTAAAGTTTGAGAAGCACTGGCCTGGAACAGCACTTTTCTTTCTTCTATTTACTTAAAAAAAAAATTTTTTTTTTTTTTGGCCATGTCTATGGCATGTGGAAGTTCACAGGCCAGGGATCGAAACCGCCCCACAGCAGTGACAATGCTGGATCCTTAACCTGCTAGGCCACCAGGGAACTCCCTATTTATTTACTTAATACTTTAATTTATTTGAATTACATTTAAAATTCATTTATTTTATTGTATTTTTTTTTGAGCAGCCCTTTTAAAACCGTGAATGGTTTAAGAAATCAAGGTGGTGGGTCGGCACCACCTTAACAAGAAAGAAATAGAACAGAGACGAGAAGAGCCACTGCATCAGAGGAATGTTCCAGAAAACTCCTGTGTATCCTTGAGCTCTCAACTCAGGCACCACTGCCCTGGGGGAAGCCTGCCCTGACCAGCCCTAGCACAGGATAGGCACCCCCCTCCTCAGCCTTTTCTGACAGATTATAATTAGTTCACGATGTGTGATTGTGTTGATTTCCTGGGGTGACTCATCTAGCACCCCTCCCCCAAGCCCCGTAAGGGCAGAAGTAGTTTTCTAGGTCATTAAATGCCATATCCCCTGTACCTCGCCCCCTCCTGGCTGTGGTGGGTTCAAGAGGGTGGCAGATTCTTCGCCATGTCTCCAGCCAGGGGCAGGGTCTAATTCCCCACCCCTTGAATCTGGAGTGAGCCTGTTCTACGCTCATTGGTTTGCAAACCACAGCCTGTAGGCCAAACCTGGCCCATGGCTCGTGTTTATAAATAAAGCTTTATTGGGACACAGCTACAACCATTCAATTACAGAGCCTCTGTGGCCGCTTTCACACTATGGTGACAGAACTGAGTGATTGTCAGAGACATGAAGTGGTCTGCCAAGCCCCAGATATATATAAAATTTATTTTAAAAAATTTTAAAATATATATATTTATTATTTATTTAAAAAATCTGTTTTCAAATACAGTTATTCAAAAGGATTCAAATTCCATAGGTTGGCTCTTGTGAGATAATAGAAAGTATACATATTGATGTCTGCTTCTAGTTCTAGGCACAGAGCTCTTAAAACCCTTGTAAATTCTCAAGTGATAAGAACATTAGGAGCATCTTTTTCTTCCTTTTTAAAAAAAATTTTTTTTTTTTGTATTTTTGCCTTTATGTGGAGCCGCACCCGCGGCATATGGAGGTTCACAAGCTAGGGGTCTAACAGGAGCTGTAGCTGCTGGCCTACGCCGCAGCCACAGCAACGCGGGATCCGAGCCACGTCTGCAACCTTCACCACAGCTCACGGCAACGCCGGATCCTTAATCCACTGAGCAAGGCCAGGGATCGAACCCGCAACCTCATGGTTCTTAGTCGGATTCGTTAACCACTGAGCCACGAAGGGAACTCCAAAAAAATTTTTTGTTATAGTTGATTTACAATGTTCTGTCAATTCAAGCCCTGGATATTTACTATCTGGCCTTTTATTTATTTATTTATTTTTTTATTTTTGGCTGCTCCTGTGGCATGCAGAAGTCCCCGGGCCAGGGACCAAAACTGCACCACAGCAGTGAGCTGATTTTTAGTAGTGACAATGCCAAAGCCTTAATCCACTGAGCCACCAGGGAACTCCCTATCTGATCTTTTAGAGAAAATGTTCGTCAACACCTGATCTGTAGAATTCAGGGGAAGAGAAGCTGTGTCAGTCCCAGGCTTAAGCTGACCCACAGAACAAAGGGATGTCAAAAAGGGGGGTTGTTTCTAGCAGTGCAGCTTTGAGGTGCATTGTCTACACAGGGATAGATAATGACGCACAGTAAGTAGCTGCTCAATAAACATCAGCTTGAGTGAAGCTGTGACAGAGAACCAAGGAGATGGAAAGTGTTCAGGGGAGACACGTTCAAGACTGAGAGTTCAAGGACACCTAGAGGTGGGGCAAGCTGGGGGCGGGGGCTGGGGGGGACGCAGAGATGGACCCACGCCCGCCAGTGAGCCCACAGCCCCTGCCCTTGGGCGCTCACAGGCCACTGACCTTGCTCAGCTTGGCGTTCTGATCTTCCAAGAGCAAAAGATCTTCCCCGAACTTTTTCAGCTTTGCCTCCGTCGTCACCTTCTCCAGCTGCAGCTTCTGCCGGGCCCCTTCCTCAGCCTCGAGGTGGGTCTCCAGCTCCTGGAGTGGGGAGGAGGCGGGGCTGAGGACGCAGGGGCTGGGGGCTGGGTTCCGTGGGGAGGGTGGGGGTGGAGGGGATGGCTCGTGGACCCCAGGGGCTCGGGGCTCAGACAGGTCCACACTCTGGGCGCGGCTGGGAAGGATCTACCCTTTATCTCTTCATTCATGAGCTCAGCGAGCCAGGCAGCTGTTCAAGGCATTGAGGGTAAAGAAAAATCTGTGTCCTTGAGGAAGCTGTATTCTTGGGTGTGCGTGAAGATCAGAAACGATAAACACCATAAACAAACACATCCTAGAGAAGCGCAGTGTCCACGGGGGCAGTGACCAGGCATGTGTGGCAACTTAGGCTGTGAGACCAGAAAGTAAGATTTGACATTTTGCCAGGACACGGATGGAAGACAAGGGCACTGTGCTAAGCGAAATATGCCAGACAGAGAAAGACAAATGCAACATGATCTAAATTATGAGGATAAAAATATAAAAAACAAAGACAAGCAAGACCAAAAAAAGCAAGCTCGTAGAAGAGAGAACAGACTGGTAATTGCCAGAGGTGGGGGTGGGTGAGGCAGGGGAGCGGGAGAGATGGGGGAAGGGGGTCGAAAGGGATGGACTTCCAATTATAAAAGAAGCCGTGGCGATGTAGCACACCACCGCAGCTATAGCTAACCACGCTGCATTGTGTATTTGGAAATTCCTATGAGATCTTAAAAGATCTTAAAAGTTCTCATCACAAGAAAAACTTTTTTCTAAAACTACATAAGGTGACAGCTTTTTTTTTTTTGCCTTTTAGGGCCGCACCCACGGTATATGGAGGTTCCCAGGCTAGGGGTCTAACAGGAGCTGTAGCGGCTGGCCTTCGCCACAGTCACAGCAACACAGGATGTGAGCCACGTCTGCGACTTATACCACAGCTCACGGCAACGCCGGATCCTTAACCCAATGAGCACGGCCAGGGGTTGAACCCGCAACCTCATGGTTCCTAGCTGGATTCGTTAACCACTGCGCCATGACAGGAACTCCCCAGTGGGCCTTTAAATAAATATTCTGAAGGATCTCAGATCTCGGGTTTGGTATATTTATATACTTTTCCCTTGTTTTAATGAAATGTTAACAACTTCTTACCACATATTCTCAGAGCTGAATAGAAAAAGGAAGGAAACTAACGTGTTCAGTGGAACTTTTTATGCATGCTTATCAGGCAGGTAGCACTTAGCCTCGTTTACAGGTCAGCAGCTTGTTACAGTTCAGAGGTTAAGCAATTTGTCCAAAATCCCACAGCCAGGAAGGAGCAGTGTCAGAATTCCAGCCACGGCTGCCTGATTCCAATTTTCTTTTAAATTTAAAACCGGTCATTCAGTTAATCACTGGGACACTTTTAAGTATGTTTGGATCAAACTGGGGACGGTATTCTACTTTTTTTCCACTGAAGAAGTTATGAAGTACAAACGCAGATGAAGTCCTGCCAATGAAAATTTAGCATCTGAATGGAGATATGCCTTATGTATAAAATACACACTGGATTTTGAAGGGGAACCATGGGAGGAGAGATTACCTTCAAATGCAGCAGCACAGAGGCAAAATGGAGCCAGGAGATGGAGTGAGACAGAGTATTGAGGCCATTGCTTGAGCACCTGGATCCAGCCACGCCTGAAGCTTACACTACACACTGCAGAACCTCCCATTATTTGAAACCAAAAAAACATTCTTTTTGCTTAAGCCACCTTGAACTGAGGGTTTTGTTTTGTTTTGTTTTCCCGTTGCAAATTCACGGCCAAAAAGAGACAGGGATTGCTGAAGCAAGGGTGGGCAGGGTAGACAGAAGGGGTGGGGGGAGGTGGCCTCTGGCACAAGGGGGCCAGACCTGTATATGTTGCTGCAGCCTCTTCTTCTCAGTTTGCAGCTGGCGGCTGCACTCCTCCTCCTCGCCCACACGGGCCTCCAGCTCCGTCACCACCAGCTCAAGCTCCTGCTTTCGGGCTGCCAGACGCCCCCGGGTCTCCTCAGCCTCAGCACACAATTCTGCCTCCGCTCGAAGTTGCTCTGCCAGGCGGGCACGCTCCTCTTCCAGCTGAGGTGGGAGGTCAGAGGCCATCAGACAGCTCTCCCAGGATGACCCTCAGTGGGACACCAGGTCCTTCCTGCCCCCGATTCACTTTGCCCTTTTAGGCCTGGGTGGCAGCGAGGAGGGTGGAAGGCAGTCCCCCAACTGGCTCATCTCAGGGTGACCCCTAATCACTGCATCGGAGGCCCCGGGTACCTCCCTCTCCCTCACCTCCCCACAGCCTATCAGCCCCCAGCTCCATTTCTCTTGCATCCCCCCCGACTCTGTCCCCATAACCCTGATGGGCTTGGGCCTCATCTTCTTCTGATGGACTCTCTTCCCAGCCTCCTGACCTCCAGTCTCTCCATCTCCAGTCCATCCTCTCAACAGGCCCACAGAGGACTTTCTATCATCTCACATAGCATTTATTTACTTTATTTTATTTTTTTGTCCTTTTGCCTTTTATAGGGCCGCAACCGCGGCATATGGAGGTTCCCAGGCTAGGGGTCTAATCGGAGCTGTAGCCCCCAGCCTATACCACAGCCACAGCAACGTGGGATCCAAGCCACGTCTGCAACCTACACCACAGCTCACGGCAATGCTGGATCCTTAACCCACTGAGCGAGGCCAGGGTTCGAACCTGCAACCTCATGTTTCCTTGTCGGATTCGTTAACCAATGAGCCACGACGGGAACTCCCTCACATTGCATGTAATATTCCTATGCCTGGAAATTTAACTAAAGGAAATAATCCTGAAAAAAGCAAACAGAAAAATGCTCAAAAAGGGATTTGCTTTAGCATTATTTAAAGATACCAAGAGAGTTCCCTGGTGGTCTAGTGGTTAGGACTTGGCACCTTCATGGCTGCAGCCAGGGTTCAATCTCTGATCTGGGAACTGAGATCCTACATCAAGCCGCTGCACATCATGGCCAAAAATAAAAAATTAAAAAAACCCAATAAAATAGAATAAAATAAAGATGTCAAAAACACTGGTGTCTTTATTAACAATGAAAAGTCCTCCACCTGCACAAGGTAGCCTGGCTACCTATCTGGCCCAGCCCCCTGAGCGTCTTGGCTGAGCAGCAACCAGCTACACCCCCACCCAATACCCTGGCTACGTCCCCAGGGCCCTGCTCCCTGCATCTCACCCATCAACCACATCACACTTTGCAGCCTTCTCAGCCCCAGTAAACCTGGCTCTCTGCCCCCAGTCTACCCCGCGCCGGCTGGCCCATAAGCCCCGCCCACAACCGGTCCCACCCACAGCCCCGCCCTCACCCAGTGGCCCCACCCCTCCTCACCTGTGCCACCCGGCCCTGGAGCTCACCCACTTCGCGGGCACTCTGCTGCTGTAGCTCCTGCACTTTCTGCAGCTCCTGAGCCCGCGCCTGCAGCACTTCATCCTGCCGCGTCACCTGCAGCAGTGGCTTCACCTGGGGATGGAGAGTGGGGGGAGATGAGGGGTGGTGCGTGGCTGGCTCCCACGGTGCTCTGCCACGGGGCTCAGGAGAGAAGAGCCCCCATTCCTCAGTTCCCACGCCAGCTCCTCCACGACTGGCCGTGTTACCTTAAGTGACCAAGCGCCTTAGTGTCCTCATCTATAAAATGCGCGTGGTGACAATGCGGAATGAGTGAATGAGTTAAAACAGCCTGGATCAGTCAGGGGTCGGTGACAAGCAGAGCTTAATGTGTCCCTTTTTGGCTACAGGATCCCTTGGTATACAAGCCCCACCGGCCGCAGCTGCTGGACCTTAGTCCAAGGTCCAGACCGAGAGATGCACTTTCCAATGAGTGGTTCAGGCCGGAGTGAGAGGTGTGACACGCACACAAATAACAGAAATGAAAGCTTCGCAAAACCACACTTCCCCTGGCTAAGTGGGACACACTCTGCTCATGTCTGTCCGATTGCTTTCTTTTTTTTTTTTAGTCTTTGTTTTGTTTTGTTTGTCGTTTTAGAGCTGCACCCGTAGCATATGGAAGTTCCCAGGCTAAGGGTTGAATCGGAGCTACAGCTGCTGGTCTACACCATAGCCACAGCAATGCCGGATCCCTGACCCAGTGAGCGAGGCCAGAGATGGAACCTGCATCCTTATGGATACCAGTTGGATTCGTGCCACAACAAGAACTCCCGAAAGCTGTGTTTTTGCCTCCAAACCTCCTCCTTCCTTCTCTCCAACTTCCCACTGGAGGAATGCCCTGCCTGCAACTCTCACACCTGGATCTGCCCCTGCACCTTGAGCAGCCATGCGATGCCTGCCTGGCTCATCTGATGTGGAGTGACTGGTTCGGGGATGGTCACATGACTCCAGCCTGTGAAAGTGAGATAAGCAAAGAGCACCCTGTCTTAGCTGGTGGCCCCCATGTGGGAAAAGTCTGCAGTGATCACCATGGAGGAAAAAGAAACGGAAGGCCCAGAATGTCAGGAAACTTTGGGCCCTTGTACCACAAAGGGTTAACTTGGCAGATCTGAGTTTCCACACCCAGCACATTTCAAAGAAAGGACCGGCCCTTGGCAGGCTCCTGGGAGATCATCTCTAAACCCTTGAAGGAGTTTCCTGGTGGCTCAGCAAGTTAAGGACCTGGCATTGTCACTGCTGTGGCTTTCGTTACAGCTGTGACACAGGTTTGATACCTGGCCTGGGAACTTCTGCATGCTACAGACACGGTCAAAAAAAAAAAAAAAAAAAAAAAACACCCAAACCAAAAACTCTTGGAATACTCTGCCTGATCAGAGTGACTTCGTTTACCTTGACCTCTGGAGGGGCTGGAGTAACCAAGGTCAATCACACGGACAGCTGGTTTTTTGACCCTCCCCCCAAAAAATAACCCTAGACGCTAAGGCTTGGGTGAGCTTGCTTGGTCGGCAATATTCCGTATGTGTCGTCACACAGATTTCTAAAAGAATTTAGCATTATCTGTATGATTCTACTGGGAGTGGACAACGGAAGTTCATGCCTGGTCTCTCCCACCCTCTGCCCTGTGCACTTGTGTTTGATTTTGTTTCTCGCTGCACCTGAGGCATGTGTGAGTTCCCAGGCCAGTGACTGAACCTGCAGCACAGCAGCAACCCAAGCCACTGCAGTGACAATCCGGGATCCTCAACTTGCTGTACCACAAGGGAACTCCCGGCCTTTGCTGATTTTAATCTCCATCCTTTCACTGTTATAAACCGTTACCAGGAGTGTAACAGCTATTCTATGTTCTGAGTCCTTCCAGTGAACTGCCGAATCCTAGGGGGTCTGAGGGACCCCCACCTCAACCCTAGATCCAGCTGCACTAAAGCTGTCCCCTATCTTTCTCCCATGTTGGTTTCAGTCTGATTTGTGGTCACTTGTTACCCCAAGAATTCTGAGGGACAAAAGTTGGGCCAATCAGTCCCATTTTACAGATGCAAAACACTGAGGCCCAAACCAAGGAAGTCACTTGCCCAAGCACACCTGACCCCGAGGTCCCATCTCATCGCCACTCAGGCCACCTCTCCAGGTGCCCTCACCTTGATGAAGAGGCGCCACCACTGCCAGTGTCTCAGCTTGAGGTAAGCCGCACAGTTCCGCTGCATCACCCTCAGGGCGCTCTGCTGCTGCTGCCGCTTCTGGAAGGCCCTGGGCGGGAAGATGGATGGGCAGGGGAGTGGAGCCTCGGCCCCTCCAGGCCCTGTACCCTTAGCAAGGGAGCACAGCTCTCTTCAGTTCGTCAGCCATTATCAAAACGCTGCTGTGGGCTGCCACTGTTCTGTTATCTGTAGCTCTTGTTTTGCATCATCCTTCAGTCTTGCCCTTGACTCTCTCTGCCCTGTCCCCTCCTCTCTGTCCCCACAGCCCCAGCCCGGTTGAGACCTCATCTTCCACCACCTGGACCCACACCCCAGCCTGCCTCCCAGCTTCCCAGCCTCCAGTGCATCTCTGACGTGCCTCCAGAGGGGTCTTCCTAGGCCCACGGCTGACCCACCCATCCCATGGCTCCCGAGCATCCCTGGACCAAGTCCCCGTCCCTCTGCTTGGCATTTGGGGAGTTCTTTATTCTCTGATCCTTCCTCTGAGCCAGTTCAAAGTGGGAGGGAGGCTTCCCACAAAGTCTCCTGGGCATTCCTCCCTGGGCTGTGACACTTGGTGCCCATGTGTGTGTCCCCTTCCACACTGGCATCCTTAGAGGTACTGGCTACTAGGGTGACCACCTCTACCTGCTTAGCCTGGGGCTTTATCCCTTTCAGTACATGAAATCATGCATCCTGGAAACCTCCAGTCCCAGGCAAACTGGGATGGGTCGTCACCCTATGGCTGAGTCTAGCTCCTCTTTGTGTCCTCGGCATTGCTCTGGCCTACAGGAGCTTCAGGGACCGTAGAACCAAGAAGCTTGGGCCTCTAGTGGCTCCATCCTTTTGTTTCTCAGCCCTTCTACCAACTTGGAGGTCCTGACATCTGGATCCAACTGGTCAACCCCTCCCTGAACCAGCCTCTGAGGCCATCTGGTCAACCCCTCCCTGAACCAGCCTCAGACAATGTGACCCCAAGGAATAGTGTGGAGACCAACTTGCGAGCCAGGTATCCCCGAGCAGCTGCCTGGAAAGACACAATAATGTCCGTGATCTTCAGGTCTCGCTCCTCTTCCAGCTGGGCCAGAACCCCAGCCCGGAAGAAGATCTTGCTCTGTCCCACACGGTAGAGGTTGGGATCCAATTCCAGGGCCTGGATCTGTGAGGAGTGGGAAAGGGGTTAGTGAGGAAGAGGGGTGATGAGAGCGGAAGTCCCAGATCCCCTCCACAGCCACCTAGGACCGTGTACACGCCTGTGCGCGTGTGCGGGCACACGCACACACTTGCACCCCCCCCCCAGCCTCCAACCCACACTCACCATCTTCTCACAGGCCTGCTTCCCATCCATAAAACCCTTGGGGATGGCATTGGGTGTCAGGATCTCGTACCTGTAGCGGGTGGGGTGAGGAGTAACAGCAAACTGTCACCATGGCCAGGCACTGGGCTCAGAGTGACAAACAGCAACAACAGTGACAACAGGAATGGTAAGAAAAACGGTCATGTATTACCGAGGGCCACACACCCAGCTGAGAGCATTAATACCAACACCAGCACGGACAATAACTCTCCCACTCCTTGGACACTTACCATGTGCGATTACAAGCGTTTTATGACACCAACACCAAATGCCACTGAGACGTAAAACAAAGGTGGGTCTCAATGGAAGTGTGAGAATAACAAAAAGAGTAGCTGATGTTTTTGAACTTATTATGTGTCTGGTCCTAAGCTACATGCTTTGTAGCTGTTTCTTTCACATTTCTCTGTGCAACTCTGAATTTTAAAAGTGCATTTCACAAACACACACGTGTCTGTCCTCAGAGCCTTTCCCCTGCTGTGCCCTTTCCCTGGATCCTGACATTTCACAAAAAAATAATGCATATGATATATACAATACACACACACATATGTATACACACACATATATATATAATATATTAATGTCATATATTAATATGCTATATTTTATGACTGGAGTTTGAGAAACACCTGTGTATGTCTGTATCAGCTTCTCAGTCACCAGGGATCTGTTTTAATTTTTAACTTTATCGGAGCAGAGTTGACTTACAATGTTGTATCAGTGTCACGTGTAGAGCAAAGTGAAACCAGGGATCTTGTTAAAATTCAGATCCTAATTCAGTAAGTCTGATACCGCCTGAAATGTGCTTCTCTAACAAGCTGCGGGTGACGCTACTGCGCTGGTCCAGGGACCACACTCTGAGTAGGAAACTGCAGGCCCCGCCTCCTCTTCCTCCGCTGCGCTCATAAGTAGCGGTGGGAGGGGCTTCCAAACCCGAGCCCCGCCCCACCCGTGCCTCTCACCGTTGCCGGAACTCCTGGAAGAGGATGCGATTGGGAAAGCCCTGGCGACAGATGCGGATGCCCTCCAGGACGCCGTTACAGCGCAGCTGGTCCAGCACCAGCCGGGGCTCCAGCTTCCCCGCCTGCGGAGAGCAGTGAGAGACATGCGAGGTCAGTGGCGGCCACACGGGGGCGCCGCTCACCGGACGACCGCCGTCAGCGGAACGCAGTATGGGAAAGGGGCCTGTGTAGCTAACTTTCGTTGACTTTTCTTTTACTTGCTTTTTTCCCCCAAAAGTAATACACAAATGGTAACAATCTAAACACTACAAAACATTCAAATTATACATTCGGAAAGACACCTCTTGCCTTGCCTAAGCCCCCAGAGTAGTCAACCTGATACCCAGTTTTTTATTGAACCTTCTAGATTAGTTGTTCTCCATCCTGGCTACCCACTAGCATTCCCTGGCATGGTTTTCGCTTGTTTGTTTGGGGCATGCAGAAGTTCTGCTGCCAGGAATGGAACCCGAGCCACAGCAGTGATAGCCCTGAGTCCTTAACTGCTAGTCCACCAGGGAACTCGTCCCCTTGCATGCTTAAAAAAACAAAAGCCAAAACCAATGCCCTGGTCCCAGCCCCGGGCAGAATATGAATCTCGGTGCAGGGAGGAGGACGTATTAAAATATTACCCCCACCATTCCGGATCTTTTTCGAGGGTTATCTAAGCAAATATGTCTTATATTTATTCATTCATCATATATTTATTGAATATCCACTGTATGCCAGTTTCCTAGGCATTAGGAACTTAGAGGTGATAAAGGAGATAAACCCCCTGACCTCAGAATATTTATGTACCAGAAAAAAGGTAGTTTCTGCTTATTTATTACAATATATGTCCCCTGTTCCTTGGTAATAATGCTTTCATAGGGTTTGGAGGGAGGGCAATATCCCTCCCCCTATGCTCTCAGTCCATGAGTGGCTAGGACTGACCTCATTTTGACTCCAGATATGGTCATGTGACTCAGGCCAAGCCAATCAGTCTGGTTCAGGGGTGGGCACAGCACCATCCTGGGCCAATGAGAGGCAGCCCTGGGACTTTTGCTAGAGCCATGCTGCAAGAGGCTCTCCCTTTCCCCTAGAGTTGCTGAATGGAAAGAAAGTCTGGAACCACTGGTGGCTGCCTTGTCTCCCCTGAGAATGGACAGATCCCTCAGATAGAAGGTAATATAAAGAAAAGCAAAGCCTAGGAGTTCCCCAGTGGTCCAGTGGGTTAAGCGTCCAGCATTGTCACTGCAGTGGTGCAGGTTCAATCCCCAGCCTGGGAACTGCCATATGCCATGGGTGTGGCCAAAAAAAATAAAATAAAAAAGAATTCAGAGCCATCAAAGGGGAAAAAAAAATCCTGACATCACCATTTGAGCACCTGGATCCAACTATACCCGAAAGTGATAGTGGAATTTTATTTTATTTTATTTATTTAGTTTTGTCTTTTTGCCTTTTCTAGGGCCACACTCGCGGCATATGGAGGTTCCCAGGCTAGGGGTCTAATTGGAGCCGTAGCTGCCGGCCTACACCACAGCAACGTGGGATCTGAGCTGCATCTGCAACCTACACCACAGCTCAAGGCAAAGCCAGGTCCTTAACCCACTGAGCAAGGCCAGGGATCGAACCCACAACCTCATGGCTCCTAGTCGGATTCATTAACCACTGAGCCACAATGGGAACTCCCTGATAGTGGAATTTTAAATTATGTGAATCTATTCATTCTCATTTTTGCTTAAGCCATCTTAGTGACTCTCTCACAATCAAAAGAGTCCCAAGGAAATGACTGAAAATAGCTAGAAACTGGAAATAATATATAGGATGGTCTCACAGTAACATTCAGTTCTTCTCCTCCCCTCCTTCTTCCATTCTACCGCTGAACAAGACATTTAGGGGAGTTCCCTAGTGGTCTAGTGGTTAGGACTTGGTGGTTTCACCGCTGCAGTCCAGATTCAGTCCCTGGTCTGGGAACTGAGATCCCACATCAAGCTTAAAAACGCTGCATGCCATGGCCAGGAAAAAAAATAAAGGCATTTGGTAGGCTTGAGTTGGGGAAATTCCCAGCAAGGTCAGGAGGTTGATTACGTAAAAGGAGAAAGAAAACTAGTAAATGTGTGATATATTACGGGATCCAGGGTTTTCACTGTCGCTAAAAAGAGACATTGGACTAGAATTTGACCTACGGATGTGAACTCATGGTTTTTCAATATATAAAGATAGCTACAGAAATAAATATAGATGTAAATATGTGTATACATGTGTGTGCATGTGTGTTTGCAGGCACGTGTGTTTGTGTGTATAGACACAGCTCTATTTATTGGGAGGCCCTAGAGGTAACATCCTGATACCATTGAGCACATCTAGCACCTGGTCTTAGGTTCTAAGCACAATTCTTCACTTAAAAGGACCAGGGTTGGAGTTCCCATCGTGGCTCAGCGGAAACTAATCCTACTACGAACCATGAGGTTGCGGGTTCGAGCCCTGGCCTCGCTCAGTGGGTTAAGGATCCGGCGTTGCCTTGAGCTGTGGTGTAGGTTGCAGACATGGCTCAGATCCTGCGTTGCTGTGGCTGTGGTGTAGGCCGGCAGCTGTAGCTCCGATTAGACCCCTAGCCTGGGAACCTCCATATGCCTCAGCTGCAGCCCTAATAAGACAAAAAAAAAAAAAAAAAAGAAAAGACCAGGGTTCTGTGGAAAAGTGGTGGAGTCTATGTATGCCATATTTCATCAAATATAAGCCACCATCCATTGTAAAACACACTGTTACTTCATATAATACCAAGAAAGAAAAACCCTTATCAATTAAGTTCTTTCAGGCCACTGAATGTAAGCCACATCCCAACTTCAGAGATGCTAAAGTATGTTCGGCTTGATAAAATACGGTGTTTACAGATGTGAGAAGGAGATGCGCACGCGCACACACACACACACACAGGTCCACTTAGCCAATAACCACAGCTCCTACTTTCTGAGGACAGTGTAAGCCCCAGGCACCGAATTCTGTGGTCTCGTTTTCCCCTTGATTCTTCACTATAGGGCTTATTCTCCGATTTTCCCAACAAGAAAACCTGTGGGTGGCCTAGGAGTCCAGGGACGGTCTTCCCACACCTACACGATGCCCCCAGCTCCGGCCTTCTTTCCATCTCTTGCACCTTCCACGCTCTAACTGACCACTGGGCTTTTGCACAAGCTGTTCTCTGCTTGGAATGCTACTTATTCTTCAGGGCTCAGACCTCACCTCCACCAGGGAGCCCTCCCTGACTTCACGGGTTAGATCAACTCTGATGTGATACTCACCACTCCTACAAATTCGATGGTCCATTCACTGTGGGTGGTTAAACATCTGTGCTCCCCATTAATTACCAGGACAGGGGTTGGCTCTTCTTTCCTGATATGTCCCTACTACCTGGCGCTTAGTAGGTGCTCAGTAAAATGTAAGTCCCAGAGTTGCCTGCTGGCCTAGCAGCTAAGGATCCAGCATTGTCGCTGATGTGGCTCAGGTCACTGCTGTGGCAAGGGTTGGATCCTTGGCTTGGGAACTTCCACATGCTGCGAGGGTGGCCAATAAATAAATAAATAAATAAACAAATAAATAAATAAAATATAGGTCCCAGGAATGAATGAATGAATTTTCCTAAAAGGGCATTGAGCCTGGGAGGGAAAGCGACTTGCTGAAGGTCACAGAGCCAGATGGAGGTGGACCGGGGACCAGCCAGGATTCTGACCACGTCCAGAGGCTCCACCCACCGCCTGAACCGTCTTCCCACCCCGGCCGGGTCACTCACCCGCTTCTCGTGGTTGGGGATGATACAGCGGACGAAGCTGGGGTTGGTGTTGCTGAGTGTGGCCATGAGGCGGCTCAGGGACTCCTTGTAGAGCTGTCCCACGGTCCGGAACATGCCCCGCCGGGGGCGGCCTCCGGGTGGGCCTTCTCCAAGGCTGCTCACCTGCTCCAGCCCCACGATGCCCTCCACTGTGGGAGGAGGACATCCAGGGAGAGACACAATAGAGGCAGGGGTCAGTTTTAAGAGGCCGGGTTAGCTGAAGGTCAAGGATCTTATCATTTATTGGGCCCGACACTTTACATAGGAAACACCTCTCACAGCCTAGTAAGGTTGGGATTATCAGTCCACTGGACTGACGGGCAAACTGAGACTCAGAAAGAAGGAAGACAGTGCCCGAGGACACACAGCTTAGGATCTGAAGATCCAGGATCTGAACACAGGCAGCATGAATCCTCTTGAACTCTGGTCTCTGACTCTTCTTTCTCCATTTTCCTGATCAGCAAATGCTGCTGCTGCTGCTGGCAATTGCTTACTTAGCACTTATTCTCTGCCAGGCACTGCTCAAAGCTCTTGACGTATGTCAGCTTATTTATAAGTCTGGAAAAATTGTTCCTGGGGTTCCCATTGTGGCTCACTGGGTTAAGAACCTGACCAGTATCCATGAGGATGTGAGTTCGATCCCTGGCCTTGCTCAGGGGGTTAAGGATCAGGCATTGCCATGAGCTGTGGTATAGGTCACAGACGCGGCTCAGATCCTGCGTTGCTGTGGCTGTGGTGTAGGCCGGCAGCTGTAGCTCCGATTCGACCCTTAGACTGGGAACCTCCATATGCTGCAGGTGCGGCCGTAAAAAGAAAAAAAAATTGTTCCCATTTTGTAGATGCCGAAACCGAGGCACAGAGAGGGAGAAGGGCGATGACCACGGCTGTGTTTTAGGAACTCAAAACAGTCACATTAAAAATGTATGCAACTCTGGCTTTATTACAATATTTAAGATAAGGCAAAAATTTTTTTAAAAAAACGAAAAGAGGGGAGTTCCCGTCGTGGTGCAGTGGTTAACGAATCCGACTAGGAACCATGAGGTTGCGGGTTCGGTCCCTGGCCTTGCTCAGTGGGTTAACGATCCGGCGTTGCCGTGAGCTGTGGTGTAGGTCGCAGACGCGGCTCGGATCCTGCGTTGCTGTGGCTGCGGCGTAGGCCAGTGGCTACAGCTCCGATAAGACCCCTA
>PVHT021183540.1:227609-250966 GCA_004024745.2 Catagonus wagneri | reverse complement strand
CGAAAAGAAAAAAAATGAGGCAAACTGCCTCCCTAGTCACCATTTCCTGAGTTCATGGTAATGTCGCTTTGTCTGTTGTCATCTGGTGGTGTCGCTTTGACTAGTGAAAAATGCCCACTCCTTTGTCTCCAGTTCTTTGCACTGAATCATGCCTGGTTTCTCAGGAACCTGAAGCTGGGGCAGAATCTGATGACCTTGCAGTCCCTAGTCATGAGGGTCACCGGGGTCAACCAGATAACCCGCTCTGTGGGCAGAGCCTGGGGCACAGTGGGGGCTCAGATACGGCATTTTCCCTCCCCAAGTTCAAGTCTCTCTCCTGTCACCATCTTATCAAGATGACAGTTATCACTTATCAAGTTCTTACAGCCCAGGTAAGAGTGGAGGCTCTGGGTTCAAATCCCAGCTCTGTCCCTGACTGGCTGTGCGACCTCAGGCAGGTGACTTAACCTCTCTGTGCTTCCACGTCGTTGTCTGTGTAACAAGGGTAGGAGTACTAACACCTGCCTGCTTGAGTGGTTTGGCCGATTCCATGTGTTAATACAGGTAGAAGGGCTTTGCAAGTGCACACAGCATGCAGTACATGCTCAGCTCACGCTGCCTGCATGTTTATATGCTGTTTAGTAAGAAGAAGGTATGATGCTTGCTACAAAGTCTGGAAACTGCTGAGGGAGCTGACAACCGAGGAAAAGAGGGAAAGACCTCTGCATGGCGAGGAAAGGGGACAGACGTTCAAGACCGGGTTCCAAAGGGCCCACCCTCCTCGTCCGGCAAATCTCACCCATTGACGCACTGCAACACCCACCCCCTGATGGAGAAATGGCGGCGCCGCGCCTCCCTGAAGATCCTGGGGGTGACGGTGGGAAGGAGCCAAGGAAAGAGAACTGTTGCAAGCCCCCAGGTTCTGGGGGGTGAGGACAGATGTGAGGAGAGGTAGGGAGATGGGGCGGGAGGTGTGAGGGGAGCAGCATGAGAGGAGAGGAGACAAAAGATGGCAAGAAGAAAAAAAAAGAAGAGAAGGTTATTAGTCAACAGCACAGAGCAAAGCAGGAGGGGAAAACTAATATTGGTTGTGAACTTTTTCTTTTTTTCTTTTTTGGCCGAATCTAAGGCATGTGGAAGTTCCTGGGCCAGGGATTGAACCTGTGCCACAGCAGTGACCCAAGACGAAAGCAGTGACAATGGCAGGTCGTTAACCTGCTAAGCCACCAGGTAGCTCCTGGCCATGAACCTCTTTTTTTTTTTTTTGCTTTTTAGGGCTGTACCTGTGGTATATGGAGGTTCCCAGGCTAGGAGTCAAATCAGAGCTACAGCTGCTGGCCTACACCCCAGCCACAGCAACACGGGATCCAAGCCACATCTGGGACCTATACCACAGCCATGGCAACACCAGATTCTTAACCCACTGAATGAGGCCAGGGATCGAATCTGCATCCTTCATGGATCCTAGCTGGGTTCATTAACTGCTGAGCCATGAAAGATACTCCCTGGCCATGAACTTTTAAAGTCAGGGAGACTGTCCCTTTCACCTTTGTGTCAACCACTGAGGGCATCAATGTTGGCCGAAGGAATGAACATCCTCTAAGAATTTAATGCCAAGGGTTTAATGCTCTCCCCAGAGGTTGAGTCTGTATCTGTATCTATTAGGTATCCCTTTTTGCCCTGGCTGTCAGGAAGCTCAAAGACTATCTCAAGGCTTCCAGCCAGCTTGTTGTGTTTGCCTCTCTGAAGAAAGTTTGTCTCATTTGCCTTTTACTCGGGGCTGGCTGGGCACCCAGCTCTGGGCTGTCAGGATGCCAGAAAGCAAAGCCCATTCTGGGTTCAAAGCAGCTGCAGTAGAGATTGATGCAAAAGTGGCCCCAGTTCCCTACTGCTCTTGGTGACTTGCAGTTCCTCGAATCTGGGCTGGCCCGGTGACTTGCTTTGCTTACAACTGTGAAGGAAGCAACACTGCACCAGGTTCCAGTCAAGGACTCAAGAGGCTTTGTCATTTCCACTTTCTCTCTTGGAGCCCTTGGAGAGCCATGCAATATACAGGGCGGGGCACAAATTCGAAAGGAGTTGGAGGGGAGATTTTCAGCCTGAAGGAGAGGACCCTCAGCAGAACCCGTTCTGTTACTACGCATCAGCACTGCTTTGCAGTCCCCCTTGGTAAACTGTATGAGACACTAACATCACATCTCTGTCTGAAATCAGTTCACAAGGTCAAGGCGCCCTGTGTCCTTTTGCTCTGTGAGTTCGTTGTGGGAATAGCTTATCTTGCTTATTTGTTCTCTTGTCTAATTGCACGGGCTGGCGCTTCCACTACCATGCTTTTCACTTCAATAAAACATGAAGGCTAACTTGGAGTTCCCATGGCACAGCAGAAACGAATCTGACTAGGAACCATGAGGTTGCGGGTTCAATCCCTGGCCTCGCTCGGGGGGTTAAGGATCCGGCGTTGCCATGAGCTGTGGTGTAGGTCGCAGACGCGGCTCAGATCTGGCATTGCTGTGGCTGTGGCTGTGGCCAGAGGCTACAGCTCTGATTCAGCCCTTAGCCTGGGAACCTCCCTGTGCCACGGGTGGGGCCCTAAAAAGACAAAAGACCCCCCCCAAAAAAAAGATGAAGGCAAACTGACAGATTCTGGAAACCCAGAATCAGGAAAAACCAAAGTGCTGGTACTGCCGGTTTTATAAAACCATCTCTTAAACCTCCTCTGAGGATGGGGGGCAGCGTAGAGAGGGCTTTTCTGTCTGCCTCTTAGGAATGTCAGTCTGAAAAGGCTGCTGGCCAAACTCACATGGGCATTGCTGGAGCAGGAAAACCCCAAAACTATACCTTGGTTTCTACTAGGCCTTTCTTCTTCCCTGGACCCCTGAAGTTTGCTGAGGGGGAGATCAAAGAAAGCAAAGCCTGGAAGTTCCCGTCATGGCTCAGTGGTTAACGAATCCAACTAGGAACCATGACGTTGTGGGTTTGATCCCTGGCCTCGCTCAGTGGGTAAAGGATCCGGCGTTGCCGTGAGCTGTGGTGTAGGTCACAGACGTGGCTCGGATCCCGCGTTGCTGCGGCTGTGGCGAAGGCCGGCGGCTACAGCTCCTGTTAGACCCCTAGCCTGGGAACCTCCATATGCCACAGGTGCAGCCCTAAAAAGCAAAGTAAAAGAAAACAGAGCTTGACTAACCTGTAAAACACCAACCTTCTGAGTTCTCTTGTTATTATTTCATCTTTTTCAGTGGAATCTCTGGTTTTTCTAAAGGATTATACACCCATCTACAATTACTAACTCGGTCACTTCCTTTCAAATACTCATATTCTCATTCTTTTTCCGGTCTGATTGTGTCAACTACTATTGCCAAAACAGTGTTTCACAGCAGTGTTGACACTGGGCATCCTTGTCTCATTTCTGATGAAGGGGGAGGGTTTTACCCATTGAGTGTGATGCTGGCTGGAGCTATTAATCAATCGATCACTAACTGGAAACACTACTGCGAGACTATCTGTCCTGGCACCAGCTCTGCATCTGAGCAGACAATTCGGGTCCAGAACTCAGCCTCTGGAACCAAAGCGTTGGCACTGTGGGTCGGGAGAAGGGACACACAGAGCTCCAGGGTCAGGGCCCGGGGGAAGCTGGTCCTCACCATCTTTCCAGATCTCTGCTGTCAGCTTGTCTGTGCTCTGGTGAAGAAGGGATGCGACGTTGTCGTTCAGAGGGTCCATGTTTTTCATCAGCCACTCATTGGCCTTGTAGTCGACCTGCATGAAATAGAGTTGGTGGGGTCACCAACTCTTCCAAGTTTCCAAGGGGCCTCCCGGAAGCTCTGAGACTTCCCGGCTTTGGGGCTCACCACTCACAAGGGAAGTGCTGCCACCTTGTGTCCATATCCTGAACTGCACCCTCCACCGCACGGCCCCCACCCCCTTTCTGTATTTCCCTTATCAGGACTCTGCCCACCTCTAAGACCTCATGTACCCTCACCCCTTTTGTTATTCATTCTATACCAGCCACACTGGTCCTCAAATGTGCAAGCCCACTTCCACCTCAGGATCGTGACGCCTGCAGTTCCCCTATGACTCCCTAGCCTTCCCCACAGTCTTTTTTTTTTGCCTTTATCTAGAGCCGCACCTGCGGCATATGGAGGTTCCCAGGCTAGGGGTCTAACAGGAGCTGTAGTCGCTGGACTTCGCCACAGCCACAGCAACGCGGGATCCGAGCCGCGTCTGCGACCTACACCACAGCTCATGGCAATGCCGGATCCTTAACCCACTGAGCAAGGCCAGGGATCGAACCCGCAACCTCATGGTTCCTAGTCGGATTCGACAACCACTGAGCCACGAAGGGAACTCCCCTCGCCTTCCCCACAGTCTTGACCAACAGTTTCCTGCACACACTCCCCCCACCAGGCAGAGGCTTCTGGAGGCCAGGGCTTGGGTCTGACCCATAGCCCAAACACAAGACTGGGAACACGGGAAATCTTAGAAGATGTCTGGGAAACAACTGTGTTCTGGAACAGAACACGCAGGTCTCTTCCCAGCCTTTGTGTACGCTGTTCCCTCTGTTTGGGAAGCCCTTCCCGCCCCCCACTCATCCTCTGTTGACTATGCGTGTTACGCATCATTTAGACCAGGGACTGGCAAACAATAGGCCAGATCCAGCCTGCCACCTCCTTTTGTAAATAAAGTTTTATTGGAATACAGCCTTCATTTAGGTATGACTTGTGGCTTCTTCCATGCTATGGCCTACTGAGCTGAAAGTATTTATAGAAAATGTTTGCTGACCCTTGATTTAGATTTCAGATCAAGCATTACTCTCTTCTGTGAGACCTTCCTTCCCTGGCATTCCTCCTCTGGACTTTGACACTCCCATTACAGCACTTATCAGCCTTATATCCCAATGATCTGTATTTGTCTCCCTCCCAGATATGGAACTTCATGAGGGAAGAGTCATGTCTTACCTGGGTCCACAGCCTGGCTCAGCACAGGACCAAACACACAAAAGGTGTGCATTTGCCAAATAAGTGAATAAAATGCACTGAATTCTCCTCCTCGTGAACTCCTATCCACCCCTCAAAACCCACTGCAAATACCCCCTCCTTGAGGAATCCTTTGCTAACTTTATCAGACAAGCCCTCAATCCTCCTTGGGCTTTCCTAGCCCCTGGTCTGACTGTGACTTGTCCCAGTAGACATCAGGTGGCCCCTGCTTTCCCTCTGCACTCCCCCTACATCTTTACTCCCACCCAAGGCTGGCCCCCACTTCTTACCTTGCCTGCATAGTGCAAGACGCTGAAGTCGGCCTGATCCCGCAAGTGCCTTGGCCGCTGGAACTTGGGGTGACCACCCTGCTCTTGGGCCACCTTCTCCACAAAGGACTTGTCTGTGGCCTTTGGGAACCAGCATTCCTCATCCAGCAGGGCCAGGAGCCCAGGGGGGTTAGCCTGACCATTGACAGAGATGGGGGAAGAGTTAAATCACATTCTCAAATAGCAGGCGCTAGGGTTGCTGCTAAGTTTTAGCTCTCGTGCCACCTGGGACCTACAAGCAAACATGAGAACAACTGTCACAGAGCTGTTAATTAGCCCTTTGACTGGAGCCAGGCCCCGAGGCAGGCCCTTTCTGGGTTCCAATGGTCACACCATCTGTGCCATTTCCCCATTAACTGATGGAGAGGCCAGAGGCCAGGCAGGGGGTGGAGCTGGGCCAAGGTCACGTGGCTGGTGGAGGAGACACAAGTGAGGTGGGGGGAGGGAGGGGCCCTGGGCTCACTGGCCGCTCGATGAGGTCGATGCAGGGCTGCAGGTCAAGGCCAAAGTCGAGGAAGGTCCAGGGGATTCCCTCGCGCTGGTACTCCTCCTGCTCCAGCACGAACATGGTGTGGTTGAAGAGCTGCTGCAGCTTCTCGTTGGTGTAGTTGATGCAGAGCTGCTCGAAGGAGTTCAGCTGCAGGGGGACGCGGCGCATGAGCAGGGGGACAGGGACCGGGACGTGGGACGGGGGCCCAGAGAGGGGCACAGGGGCTCAGAGAGAGGGGGACAGGGACCCAGAGAGGGGGTGACAGTGTGATGGAACCCTGCCAGCGCCCAGCCCGGCACAAAGTGCAGACCTGGAAGATCTCGAAGCCGGCGATGTCCAGGATACCCAGGAAGGAGGCGCCCTGGCGGGGGCTGCGATCCAGGGCTCGGTTGAGGCGCAGGACCAGCCAGCGGAAGAGGCGCTCGTAGGTGGCCTTGGCCAGGGCCTCCAGCGCGAAGTCGGCCTGCAGGGCAGGGCACACAGTGAGGGCCTGGCTTGCATGACAGTGGCCCCAGTCCCACCCCCCCGGCTCTGGACGGAGAGGCTGGGTGTGGACCCAGCCCCATCACGGTTCATCAGGTATGATGACGTTAACAACAGCAGGTCATTACTGAAGCCCTACTCTGTGCCAGGCGCGTTAGTTCATATTTCCTCTGCCCAAACCTTGAACCAGTTTCCACGGCAGAACAGTTAAGAGGGTGGAATCCGGAGCCTGTCACTGAGGTTGGAATCCTAGCTCTGCCACTTAGAGGCTATGTGACCTAAAACATGTGAATAAAGCTCTCGGTGCCTCAGTTTCTTCATCTGTAAAATGGATCCTAATAATACCTCGAATGAGAGCAGAATCTGGGTCCATGTGACGCCCCCCGCCCCCCAATCTCTTATACCCACGGTGCTTTCTCTGTCCTAGGACCTCAAGAGCCCAGTCTGGGGTCAGGCAGAGGCCTCTGCCCCAAAGCTGGATTCTGACAACATCTAGCATGTGTTCACTTCTCCCTCCTCCCACTGCTATCACCCTTGTCTGAGCCTCCATCACCGTTTGCCTGAACTATGACAGTGACCTCCTCGTGTCTCCCTGCTTCCCCTGGTGCCCCCTGGACCCAATTCTCCACACGGCAAAGAGAATCTTTATAAAAGACAAACTGAATCAAGTCATTCCCTGGCTTAAATCCTCACTGGTTTCCTGCTGAACTCTGAATCAAACTCACCTCCTCACTGTGGCCCCTAAGACCTTGTGTGATATGTCCCCTTCTAATCTCTTTGAATATAGGTTCTATCACGCCCTCCCCACTCTCCAGCCTCACCGATCTCCTTAACGTTCCCAACTCACCAAGCTTGTTCTAACCCCAGGGCCTCTACACACGTTAGTCCCTCTGTTTCAAACCATCAAGGTCTCATCTCCAAAGTCACCTCCCCAGAGAGGACTTTCCTTACCACCCCGATCCCCTCCTTCTTAGCAAACAGCCCTGTTTGTTTATCTTCTTTTATTATCAGAGTCCCTAGTACAGCCTGAGCTCATGCAGGCACGGTCTTTGTTTCCATGACTGCTTTTCTTCTAGCACCTAGACCAAAGTCGGCAACCGAACACTCAGCACAAGTTTATTGTGTGAGTGAGAAAAAATTGGCATAAGCTGCTTAAAAATCCAGGACCCTCTCTGCACCCACCTGCCCCCAGCCTTGCTCACCTGTTCCTTGGTCTGGGCTTTCTGCACGTAGTCCCGACCGACTTTGATGCGAGGGGTGAGCAGGGCACGGGAGAAATCCGTCACCCCCAGGCCCAGGAGGCGGCAGAGCTTCTGTGCAGCTGAGGGTGAGACACACAAGGACCCGATCAGCATTGGGAAGTGGGGGCAGCACCGAGTAGGGGAGGAGCACCCTCCCAAGCTGGACTAACCCCAGTCACTCCCACCAGTGGCATTACAGGGTTCTAAAAGCGTGTGTCCAACAGTTCTCCTCCTGGGGCCCCAAGCTGGCAAAATTAAACCTGAATGTGAGCAAAGACAGGACTAGGAGGATGTCTGTTATAGCATCGTCTGTGATGCAGAGAAATAGGAGTTCCCTGGTGGCCTAGCAGTTAAGGACTCAGTGTTGTCACTGCAGCTCTCTGTGCTGTGGGTTCCATCCCTGGCCAGGGAACTTCCTCAAGCTATGGGCAAGGTCAAAAACAAAACAAAAAAGACAAAATCAAGAAACAACCTGAATGTCCAACACCTGGGGAATTGTTGGAGAGTCAGGGTCCATTGACGGGAATGAATGTTCCATAGTCATACAATAATAATAATATATACTTATAATAAATTTTATTATTATAAATCATTACTATTTACCTTCTTTCTTTTTATTTTGGCCGCAGTGTGTGGTGATTTAATGTGGGATCTCAGTTTCCAGACCATGGACTGAACCTGAGCTGCAGCAAAGAAAGTGCTGAGTCCTAACCACTAGACCACCAGGGAACTCCCCGAGTAGCTATTATTAAATAAATAAATAAATAAATACATTTTTTTTGTTGTTTTTTGTCTTTTCAGGGCTGCACCTATGGCATATGGAGGTTCCCAGACTAGGGGTTGAATCGGAGCTTTAGCTGCCGGCCTACACCACAGCCACAGCAACGCAGGATCTGAGCTGCATCTGTGACCTACACCACAGCTCACGACAATGCCGGATCCTTAACCCACGGAACAAGGCCAGGGATCGAACTTGCATCCTCATGGATACTAGTTGAGTTCGTTAACCACTGAGCCATGACGGGAATGCCAATAACTAATTATTACAACAAATTATGACATGGTACACTTAAGATGTGTGTATGATTATGTAAGTTTCATGATTTATATGTTTCACTTCAAATCTAAGAAAGAACTGTAAACAGATATCAGACTCTAGTAAATGATACACAGGCTGAAGGATACATGTGTGAACTACACCAATATCTTGATTTTGAAACGTATCTGAAAAGAAGATGGATGAACAGAGGATGCAAAGACAGTCAATAAAGCAAGTATCCTAAGATGTCAGTGGCAGAATCTCAGTGATGGATCTGGGTGTTCAATATAAAATTCTTCAGACTTTTCTGTACGTTGGAAAATATCCCAATAAAATGCTGGGGCGGGGACAGCCCTTGGCATAAGAGTCCATTAAATGCGGAGTTCCCATTGTGCCCAGTAGAAACGAATCTGATTAGTATCCACGAGGACACAAGTTCAATCCCTGGCCTCGCTCAGTGGTTAAGGATCCGGTGTTGCTGTGAGCTGTGATGCAGGTCTCAGACACGGCTCCAATCTCCTGTGGCTGTGGTGTAGGCCAGCGGCTATAGCTCAGATTCGACCCCTAGTCTGGGAACTTCCACATGCTGTGGGTGCGGCCCTAAAAAGCAAAAAACAAAAACAAACAAACAAAAGAACACCTAAAAAACAAAAGAAGAATGCCTAGGAGGAGACACATCAAAAGGTCAACAGTGGTTATTTCTGGGGGGGGGATGAGGATTTTAATCAATCGCTGTCTCTGGTGCAATTGCAGTTTTTTATTCTTCTATGGCTATTTTGCATTATATATATGGTAATATTTAGAACTGAAGAAGCGAGGGGGAGGAGGGGGAGGGACTGGGAGTTTGGGATTAGAAGATGCAAACTATTGCATTTGGAGTGGCTAAGCAATGAGATCCTGCAACTGGAGTAGATAAGCACTGAGATACAGCACAGGGAACTATATCTCATCACTTGATGGAACATGATGGAGGATAATGTGAAAAAAAAAAGAAAGTATATAAATGTATAACTGGGTCATTTTGCTGTACAGCAGAAATTGAGAGAACATTGTAAATCAACTATAATAAAAACATTAGAAAAAAAAAACCCACCTAGCAGGGAGTACTACGCTGCCAAGAATAAGATAGCTTCATAGGGTTCTAAGCCCTCAGTGTGTACTTTGCCAGCTGGTGGAGCCTGGGGGCTGCTTCTCTGATCAAGGTTTGCAAATGCACAAAATTAAATATACAGGATGTCAAAAGAGATTAATTATACTGACATACAGTTCTCCCCTCAGACCTCAGATGAAGAAACCCAGTAGAGGAGTTCCCTGGTGGCTCAGCAGGTTAAGGATCCAGCATCGTCACTGCTGTGGCACAGTTCGATCCCTAGCCTGGCAACTTCTGCATGCCATAGGTGTGGCCAAAAAAAACGCCCAGTAGAATTCTAGTTAGTAACCTTGAAAAGTTACACCCATTGCCTTAAGTGGAACAGAAGCAGGTTTCAAAGCAGTTTATAAGGTCTGACCCCAGTTTTGCAAGTCAAATGAATAAGCAGGCGCGGCACACCTGCCGGGTGTGTGAACAGCCCCCAAATGCCACAGACGATGACAGTGTGAGAGGTGCCCCTTCTTTTCTATTTGCTGGGCTGTGATTAGTCTTTGAAAATGAGCCCACAGGATTTCACGATCAGGACAGAAAGCTCTTCCTGTCTCCAGCGGAAAGGGGCGTGAAGCAGGACTCCACTTCTGCGACAATTCTTTCTACACTGATACAGACGTAGAACAAAGCCCGGAGAGCAGGGCCCCCAGATGTTAGCGGTAATTATCTCTCAGGAGTATGATTATGGGTAATTTCCCTCCCTTCATAGTTTTCTGTCTTGCCAGATTATCTTCTGCATCCAGGTTGCATTATTTTATAATGAGAAAGTGGAGCTCTTTCCATATTTTTAATCTTTTTTTTTTTTGCCTTTCTAAAAAGAGCTCTTTCCATTTTGATAAAAAAGAATGTCAACTATAATTCTCCTTTTGAAACACACACACACAAAAACCCATCTATATACATATGCAGAGGCCAGAGGCCAGGAGGAGACACGCCCCAGTGCTGACAGTGGTTCTCTGGGAGGGGCTGGGATGTTGGGGGCTCCTGCTGTCCTTCCCCACTTTGGTATGATGGTGTTGTTCGAATTTTCAGCAGAGCTCACACTGTTTATAATTAAGACAAGAGTGGGGAGTTCCCGCTGTGGTGCAGTGGGTTAAGGGCCTGGCTGCAGTGACTTAGGTGGTTTGGCGCAGTGGGTTAAGGGCCTGGCTGCAGTGGCTTAGGTGGTTCGGCGCAGTGGGTTAAAGGATTTGGTGTTGCCCCAGCTGCGTCTTGGAGTCACTCTCTGGCCTGGAAACTTCCATATGCTGCAGGTGTGACCATAAAATTAAAAAAAAAGTGGAGGGGGTCTTTTTGGTAAAGACTGAGCAAAGGGCAGGACACGGGAGTGGTCCTGGGCTGGAGGCGCGTCTGGCTGGGGAGGAAGGACGCTCTGCGTGCGGGTGGGCACAAGCCGGGTGGCCGTACCTGTATTGTCAGGCATGGAGGCTTGATCGGTGTTCCGTTCTCTCTTCAGGACGATGTTGCCAAACTGGAGAACAGCCGAGATCATCCGCAGCATGGCTGAGGGGCAGCAGAGAGAGGGCACGTGAGGCTCGGGACCCTGACACGTGGTCAGAACCAGCCCCTTAGAAAGCTAGCTTAAACCAGGACCTGCTGTATGGCACAGGGAACGACATTCAGCATCTTTTAATCACCTATAATGGAAAAGAATCGGAAAAGAATATATTTTATGTACATATAAAACCGAGTCACTTTGCTGTTCACCTGAAACTAACACAACATTGTAACTCAACTATCCTTCAATAAAGGACTTCCTGTCATGGCTCAATGGGTAACGAACCTGACTAGTATCCATGAGGATGCGGGTTCGATCCCTGGCCTCACTCACTGGGTTAAGGATCTGGCGTTGCTGTGGTTGTGGTGTAGGCTGGCAGCTGCAGCTCTGATTTGACCCCTAGCCTGGGAACTTCCACACACTGAGGGTGTGGCCCTCAAAACAAAACAAAAAAATATACTTCAATAAAATTTTAAAAAAAGGCTAGGAGTTTCCACTGTTGGACAGTGGGTTAATGACCCGGCTTGTCTCTGTGGCAGCGAGGGGTCATCCCTGACCTGGCTCAGAGGGTTAAGGATCTGGTGTCGCTGTAGCTGTGGTGCAGGTCGCGGCTGCAGCTCAAACAGGATCCCCCATCCAGGAACTTCTATATGCCGTGGGAGTGGCCAAAAAAAAAAAAAAGTAAAAAAAAAATCTACTTTTAAACCCTGTGTCAAATTATACCACCACTGAGCACTGGGCAAGTCTTAAAATCCATGAATGGCTAAGTGAATTCTGTATTTTGTATTTGAGGTTTGTTTTATCACCGTTGGGTGTCTGCTCGTGTTGCCCATTTTATAAAGGGATGCCTGTAAGACTTAAAAGGACTTCGGGAGGAGTTCCCTGTTTGTTCAGAACTTGAGATCAAGATTTGCTCATCGTGTCCCAGCCTCCCTATCTCACCAGCAGCTGCCCTTGGCATTGGCGTGGACCACAGAACACGCCTACCTCAGGCTGGGCTTGTGTCTGCTGCTTCTGCGGTGATGCTGCAGATCACTAACACCCCGTGACCTCATCAACATTCCTTCTAGAACAGTTTTCACGATTTATGGATTTAAACGGGTCACTGATCTATTTTCACTGACTCTGTGCCAGGTCCTGCTCCCAACACTCACCAATGACCTGATTACACCTTCGGAACAACTCAGAGAGCCAAGTCCTGCAACAGCATTTTGCAGATGGGAAAACAGTAAAACCCCCATTTGCCAGACAGAGAAACCGAGGCACCTTCAGGAAATCAACTTGCCCAAGTTCATCCAGCTCATAAGCGGCACAGCGGATACTCACACCAGGGCGGTCTGACCCTGGGGTCTGTACATTGTTTTTGGCTGCACCCTTGGCTTGATCCTGGGCCAGGAATCAAACCCATGCCACAGTGACATTGCCAGACTCTTAACCACTAGACCACAAGGGAACTCCTGGGATCTATATTCCTTTTTTTTTTTGGCCACGCCCGTGGCACGTTGACGTTGCTGGGCCAGAGATCGAACTGTACCACGGCAGTGACCCACGCCACTGCAGTGACAGCACTGGATCCTTAACCTGATTCGCCCCAGGAGAACTCCCTGGGGCTTGTATTCTTAACAGCTGTGCTTCTTTTTTCCTCCCTCTTTTAGCATAAAATTTGGAGGGATATACGTACATACACACAGAAAAGCACACACGGGGAGTTCCCTTCATGGCTCAGCTGTTAAAGAACCCAACTAGGATCCATGAGGAAGCTCGTTCAATTCCTGGCCTTGCTCAGTGGGTTAAGGATCCAGCTCTGCTGTTAGCTGTGGTGTAGGTCGCAGATACGGCTCAGATCCCACCTTGCTGTGTCTGTGGTGTAGATCAGCGGCTGCAGCTCTGATTCAACCCCTAGCCTGGGAACTTCCATATGTTGTGGGTGCGGCCATAAAAAAGCAAAAAATAAATAAAATAAAATAAAAAAGAAAGAAAGAAGAGCACACACATCATCTCCAACCAGCTCAATGAGGTTTTACAAAATGAACATGCCAGTGGAGCCGGGCCTTCAGAAGCCCACTCCTGGCCACACACTCAACACGGATGGGTTTTACATTCACAGGGCTGCAAGGAAGAAGCCAGGCACAAAAGTGCATGAACTGTATGGGTCTGTTTGTTCCAAATTCAAGAGCAGGCAAGATAACTCCATGCGGTTAGATGTCAGGATAAGGGTTACATCCGGGGGTCTTCTGATGATGGGAAGGGGCATGAGGAGGCCTCAAGGAGCTGGTCCTACAGGGGGTCACTTGCAGAAATTACCCCCAGATGGGTGCTTCAGCAGCACGCTCACTTTTTTTTAATTTTGTGATAAACTTTTGTTTTTTTTTTTTTTTGCTTTTTAGGCCCACACCCGTGGGCCATATGGAAGTTCCCAGCTAGGGGTCGAATCGAGTGTCTGCAACCTACACCACAGCTCACAGCAATGCAGGATCTGCAACCCACTGAGTGGGCCCAGGGATCGAAGTCATGTCCTCATGGATACTAGTCGGGTTCGTTACTTCTGAGCCACGACGGGAACTCCCACGCTCACTTTTTGGTGTCTGTGTTGTGCAAGCTTCTGGACAAAGATGACTTGGGAACAGGGCATGTGGAAGGTGGAGGGCTTGCCCTTCTGGGAGACCCATGCCCAAAACGCATAACCTGAATCTAATCTCAAGGAATCACACCCACTTTAAGACAAAACAACTAGTCTATAATCTCCCCAAATGTCAAGGACAGGAATAATAAAGACTCAGGTTCCAGACTCCAGATGGACGGAAAGTAAAATGTGACAAGATGAAACTGGTGTTTTCCTGGACTGGGGAAGTGGGGTGTGTGTGTGTGTGTGTGTATAACTTAAAAAAAATTTTTTTTTGCTATGAAGGACATCATTGGGAAAATTGGCATGAGGTCTGTGAAAACATTTTTTTCTGCCGTAAAGGACATTATTGGGAAGTTGGCATAAGGTCTATGGATTAGATAATAGTGCTAATAGTGCCAGTGTTAATTTCCTGGTGATGAGACCGAACCGCGCTTGCCAGAGAATGTTCTTAGGAAATATGCACTGACATATTGGGGGGGGGGTAAGATAAATAACAGCACCCCTCAAATGTCCCTGACCTGATCCCTGGACCCTGTGAACTCACAGGGCAAAACGGACTGTGTAGTTATGATTAACTTATGGATCTTATGATGGGAGATTAAACGCTCCTACACTGTGGGTGGGAACGTAAGTTGGTGCAGCCACTGTAAAAAACAGTACGCAGGTTCCTCAGAAAACTAAGGATAGAGTTACTATATAATCCAGCAAGCCCACTCCTGGGCATATACAGAGACAAAAACTATAATTCAAAAAGGTACATGCGCCCCTCTGTTCATAGCAGCACTAATTCACAATAGCCAAGATATAGAAGCAACCTAAATGTCCATCGACAGATGAATGGAAAGAGAAAACACGGTACATATATACCATATATACAATGGAATACTACTCAGCCATAAAAAAGAACAAAATAATGCCATTGGCAGCAACACAGATGCAACTAGAGATTCTCTTACGAAGTGAAGTAAGTCAGACAAAGATAAATACCACATATCACTAAAATATGACATAAATGAAACTATCTGTGAAAATAGAAACAGACTCGTGGACAAGGAGAAGACTTGTGGTTGCCGAGGGGGAGGGAGTTGGGAAAGAATGGAGTGGTAGGTTGGGGTTAGCAGATGTGACCTATTATACATGGAGGGGATAAAAAACAAAGTCCTACTGTATAGCACAGAGAACTATATTCACATCCTATAATAAACCATAATAGAAAAGAATATTTTTTAAAAAGGAATATATGTATGTGTGTGTGTGTATACATATATATAGATGTGTATATATATATATATGAATTATTTTGCCGTATAGCAGAAATTAACACAACATTGTAAATCAACTAAAAAAAAGGTAAAAAATAGGAGTCCTCTGGTAGCACAGTAGGTTAAGGATCCAGCATTTTCACTGCTGTGCCTGGGGTCACTGCTGTGGTATGGGTTCAATCCCTGGCCTGGGAAATTGTACTAAAAGTGAAAAGGAAAAGAAACTGCTAACAGAGGTGGCCTCCTGCAAGCCTGGGACACTAGAATGATCCCATACTTTTTTTTAAAAAGTTTCCTCTTCTTTTTAGGGCTGTACCTGTGGCATATGGAGGTTCTCAGGCTAGGGGTCGAATCGGAGCTACAACTGCCGGCCTACACCACAGCCACAGCAACGCGGGATCCAAGTCGCATCTGTGACTTACACCACAACTTGTGGCAACACCGAATCCTTAACCCACTGAGCAAGGCCAGGGATTGAACCCAAATCTTCTCACTTGCTGTCGGGTTCTTAACCTGCTGAGCCACAGTGGGTGCTCCCCATGACTTTTATTCTTTTTGAATGTCATACCCTTTGAAATATAGGACCCAGTTCGGAAAAAATAAATCACAGCTGATTGACAGAAACCTGTAAACTAACATACTGGAAAAAAGAAAAATCACAGCTGGGAAAGGACTGGGTTTCTGGCATTAGTGAGACCGCAGTGACGGTTCCACAAGCTTGTGACATCTTGTAAACCCACACCGCGTCATCATCCCTAACAAGCTGAACGATCATTCATCCTTAACATCAGCTCAGAACCAGCCCTCCAGCTCCTCCAGTTCCTCCAGCGGCCTTTAAAATGGCCTTTTACAGTTGGCTGAGGAACCGGCACTGAAGCCAAGCACTGGGGTGGACCTGACGCCTACGGAGTTGGCAGTCAGCTCTCGCTGGTGACTTCAGACCGGCCGCCGGCCAGCAAGCCCCAGCCCGCGTTGGCGGAGGCGTGGGGCTGGTAATGCCGTGTCGGCCTCATGTGAGCGGGAGCTCGCCTCCCTGCGTGCCAGGCTTCCTGCTCAACCTCCCTGGTGGCATTTATGTCACCAATGGGGACGGGATGTGGGCAGGGGGATGGAGGGCCTGCCTCCTTTGCCCCCAATGCTCTCTGTCCTCGGCTTCCCTCGGGCGACCCACAGGCACCTGCTTGCCTCTCTGGGAGTGGCTTCAGGATTCACGGGCTGGCTTTTAAGTCAGACGCAGGTTCCACCCCCTCCTTGTCAACCGCAGTGAGTCCTAGAGCAGAAACCCCACCTCCCTGGACCTCTGTCTCCTCTTCTCTCAAAAGCAGAGTCTAGGAAAAGGTGATCGGCCAGCCCCACTCCTTGTCAGTGACACAAAAGCAAACTGTTACCGGGGAGTTTCCTGGTGGTCTAGTGGTTAGGATTCAGTGCTTTGGCCCCTGTGTTCAATTCCCAGTCTGGGAAAGGAGATCCCACATCAAGCCGCTGCACCCCGAGGCCAAAAAAAAAAAAAAATCCTCAAACTGTTATGAGACCCCATCCACCTCCAGCAGCAGCAAAACAGACTTAGGACTGTGGTTACTTGCAGGCAAGTGGGGACACAGGTGCTCCTGAAACCCCATTGGAAAAACTGGAAACTAGCGCCACCTTCTGGACAGTGATGAGGTGGCTTCAGTACTACTTAAAAAACAGAGTGGAGGTGGCGGAGGTGGGGCAGGTGGAACCGAAAGCCAAGAAGTCACTAGACGGTAATTGTCGGATCTGATGCCAGGTCTGGGGGCATGACCCTCAGCTCTCACTTGCAAAGGTGTTTGAAATGTTCCAGAATAAAAAGATAAAAACCAAAATCATTCAGCAGTAAAAAGGAAGGAAGCCACAGAAGATGATGTCTTACGGGATTCTATTTATAGGAAAGGATCAGGAGAGGAAAATCCATGGACACAGGAGGCAGATCCGTGGCTGCCAGGAGCTGGCAGTGGAAACTGACAAAGGGGTGAAAGTTATCCTCTTTGGCCACTGAAAGTGTTTCTAGAATTGACTGCGGTGATGGCCTGCACAACCCTGTGACAGTCCTAAAAGCCACTGACTCGTATACCTTTTTTTTCTGGTCTCGCTGTGACATGTGGAAGTTCCCGGGCCAGAGATTAAACCTGGACCACAGCTGTAAGCAGAGCCACAGCAGTGACAACGCTGGATCCTTAACCGGCTGAGCCACCAGGGAACTCTGATTCGTACACATTTAATAGGTGAATGTTAAAGGATATGAATGATATCTCTAAAGCTGTTAAATTTCCTTTCAAGCCGGATAAAACCAAAAATTACACTTCTCCTTGGATCCGGTATTTCATGGCTAAGAGCTGATCTTAACGGTCCTGTTCATCCGTGAGCACCAAGACCTACTGGTAAGGATATTCTTTTTTTGTTTTGTTTCGTCTTTTTGCCTTTTTATGTAGAGCTGCACCCGCGGCATATGGAGGTTCCGAGACTAGGGGTCTAACAGGAGCTGTAGCTGCCGGCCTTTGCCACAGCCACAGCCACGCGGGATCCGAGCCGCGTCTGCAACCTACACCACAGCTCACGGCAACGCCGGATCCTTAACCCACTGAGCAAGGCCAGGGATCGAACCCGCAACCTCATGGTTCTTAGATTTGTTAACCACTGAGTCACGACGGGAACTCCTGATAAGGATATTCTTGGACCTTTTTTTTTGGGGGGGGCACATTCCAACAGCACTGGGATACAGCTGCTCCAAGGGTGTGTCTGCAAGGAACAGATTGGTTCTAAGAATCGAAATTTGGGGGGTTCCTGTTGTGGCACAGAGGAAACGAATCTGACTAGTATCCATGAGGAGGCGGGTTCAATCCCTGGGCTCGCTCAGTAGGTTGGGGATCCGACGTTACTGTGAGCTGTGCTGTAGGTCACAGATGAGCCTCAGAACTGGCGTTGCTGTGGCTGTGGTGCAGGTCAGCAGCTGTAGCTCTGATTTGACCCCTAGCCTGGGAACTTCCATATACCACAAGTGTGACCCTAAAAAGCAAAAAAAAAAAAAAAAGAATCAAAATTTGGAGCTCCCACTGTGGTGCAGTGGGTTAAGAATCTGACCGCAGTGGCTTGGGCTGCTGCAGAGGTTTGGGTTTGCTCCCCGACCCAAGGCAGTGGGTTAAAGGATCTGATGTTACCTGGGGCATAGGTTGCAGCTGCGTCTCAGGTTCAGTCCCTGACCTAGGAACCTCCATATGGCACGGGTGCCACCATTAACAAAAAAAAAAAAAAAAATCACAATTCACCTAAGCAGTGACACCTTCTGCAACCACAAAAAAAGACTAAGTTCACCTATACATACAAAAACATGGTTACTGCCAAAACATACTGTCCAGTGGGAAAGTGGGTGACAAAGCACAGCAGCACAGGGTGCTGAGCTGAAGGCCTTCTTTTTTTTTTTTGGTTTTTAGGGCCCCACCCGAGGCATATGGAAGTTCCCAGGCTAGGGGTCAAATCAGAGCTACAGCTGCCAGCCTACACCACAGCCACAGCAACACAGGATCCGAGCTGTGTCTGCGATCTACACCACAGCTCACAGTAATGCCAGATCGCTGACCCACTGAGCAAGGCCAGGGATCGAACTCACAGCCTCATGGATCCTAGTTGGATTCATTTCCGCTGCTCCATGACGGGAATTCCCTGAGCTGAGTACTTTACCCCTGGGCTGGGGTTGGGGATCCTGACCTGTCTGGTGTTCTTTAGTTGGTGCCTCTGGGCTGATCCTGAGAGGCAGGTCAGGAAGGGTGGGGCCCACCTCGGGGGAACTTTTAAATCAGGAGAGAAATATTGTGACATTTTAATAAACAGCATGGGTGAACATCATCAGCCCTGGGGCTGGGGAATAACAAAAGTCTTTTTTTTCTTTTTACGGCAGGACCTGTGGCATAGGGAGGTTCCCAGGCGAGGGGCTGAATCTAAGCTACAGCTGCCGGCAACGCAGGAGGATTCGAGTAGTGTCTGCGACCTACACTGCAGCTCAGGCAACACCAGATCCTTAACCCACTGAGTGAGGTCAGGGATTGAACCCACATCCTCATGGATACTAGTCAGGTTCTTAACCCCCTGAGCCACAATGGGAACTCCACATAAGTTTTTTCTTAAAGCGGGTAAAATGTTTCTGAAAGGATACGCAGGAGGCTTGACGGTGGAAAACCAGGACTAGGGTCGGGGGTGGAGCTCGGTCTTGAAGCGATGACCTTTGGTCATATTCAGATTACGCCACTACACGCATACCTCGCTTCAAAATTCTTGTTTCGCCATTGCAAAAATCAGAGCTGCTGTTTGCGCCTACTACAAAGTCGGGCGGCTGCCGGGAGGGTCGCTTGAGGTGACGAGTATCAGGAGGCCAGGCGGGACCTGAGCGCCCCTCCTCCGCCCCCGGCCCTCACCAGCGGCCTCAGGTCTGAATTTGTTTGTCAGCTGTTCGGGAGGAGGAGCGCGGGGACAGGCGGGCGGGGCAGTTACGCAACCGCGGCTGGCAGATCCAGCAGGGGAGGCCGGAGACCCTGTGTCAATACGCCCGAGGAGGCCGGCCCGCTGGCAGCCCGGGTGGACAGCCGAGCTGGCACAGGGTCTCCGGCCCTCCCCGCCGGCCCCGGAGCCAACAGTAGCTCCCGCAGCGGGAGACGGGAGGAGAAGGAGACCCGGCCCCGCCCCCGCTCGGCCCTGGAAATCCGGATCTTTCTCTCTGGGTCTGCTGAGAGGAATCACAGCTCATCCGATGACATGCCAGGCAGCCGGAAAAAAAAAAGCCCGAGATCCCCTCTACGTGCACGTTATGGGTAGAATCCTGCCCCCTGCCCCCGGCCCCCCAAAGCCACCATGAAGCCTTAACCCCCTGGGACCTCTCAGAATGGTACCCGATTTGGGGTCCTGGGTCGGCACATATGTAATTATTTCAGTTAAGAAGGGGTCACCCCAGAGTAGGGTGGCCCCTAATCAAACGGGACAGGAGTTCCTGCTGTAGCGCAAAGGGATGGGTGGTGTCTGTGGAGCACTGGGACACAGGTTCGATCCCCCACCTGGCAGCAAGTTAAGGCTCAGGCGTTTCCACAGCTGCAGCTTAGGTGGCAAATATGGCTGGAAACTGATTCCTGGCCCAGGAACTCCATATGCTGCGGGCGGCCGAAAAAGAAAGCAAAAACAAAAACAGGATGGGTGTCGTATAAAAAGGACAGGTTCGTTATGGACATGACTGTGGGGAGCGCCTGCAGGGAGACTGGCTCCCAAGGACCTGAAGGCAGGGATCAGGCGATGCTGCTACAGGCAGAGAAGGCCCAGGATGGCCAGGAAACCACCAGAAGCTGGGGTAGGGAGAAAGGGAACAGATTCTCCAGGGCCAGCCAACCCTCGCCCAAACCTTGAACTCAAACTTCTGGCCCCCAGCACTGAGAGACAATCCGTTTCTGCTGTTTAAGGCACTGGGTTTGGGACGGCTGCTCCAGCAAATGAATACAGTACTGCAACACAACTACTGTCAAAACGTACTCTCTGGCGAGAGAGGTGGGGGCAAAGCAGCATAACACGGGGTGATGAGCTGAGTGCTTCACCCCAGGGCCCCCGAGTCCAGACCAACCAGGGCAGACCCAAGGCCAGGGTCAGATTCTTCCCTGCACCCTTCCTTCAACATTTTCTTGGCCTCGTTCATCCTCCATCTGCCCGGAGCTGCCCCTCCACTGCTCCCGGCTCTCCCATGGCTCCCCAGCACCCTCAGGGCAAAGTCCCAGCCCCTCAGGCTGGCATTTGAGGCCCCACCTCTGCGGCTCCATCTCCCCACTTTCCTTGGTCATGCCCTAGTTGAATCCATGCGAGAAGTTTCCTTTTTTTTTTTTTTTTGGTCTTTTGAGGGCTGCACCCGCAGCATATGGAGGTTCCCAGGCTAGGGGTCAAATCAGAGCTGCAGCTTCTGGCCTCCACCACAGCCACAGCAACATCAGATTAAAGCCACATCTGCAACCTCCACCACAGCTCACGGTAACACCCGATCCTTAACCTACTGAGTGAGGCCAGGGTTTGAACCCACAACCTCAGGGTTCCTGGTCAGATTTGTTTCCACTGCGCCACGACGGGAACTCCCATGAGAAGTTTTAATTCCTCAAATACCCCATGTTTTCCTTCAGGGCCTTTGCACATGCTGTTCCCCCTGCCTAGAATGCTCTTCCCGACAGCACCAAGGCCCACCCTCAGCTCTCCAGAACTGCATGCAAACATCCCCAATTCAGTGTGTCCTTCCTAATCTCCTATTTGCTTTTTCCTGGGGGGAGGGGGGAGCTGCACCTCCAACATGTGTTAGTTTTCAAGCCAGGGATCCAGCCTGCACCACAGCAGCGACCCGGGCCACCAGAACACTCCCCGATCCCCGATTTAAAGGTGACCTTTCCTCCTTCCAATTTCTGCTTTAGTTTTCAAATGACCAACAAATGGCCGGGTCCCTGGCCTGCCTGGCTACCTTTGAGGGGGGCTCGGGGCTCACTCACAGGTGATTTCCTCGTGGGTGAATCCCAGGACCCGCAGGGACTCCAGCGTCTCCTGGAAGAGCTCGCGCTCCTGGCCCGGAGAAGACGACGGCCCGTTGGTCAGGAAGCGGTAGTGGGAGAATGGCTCCAGGAGGAGCTCGGCTGTGGGGGCAATGGGCGGAGGCCAAGGTCAAGAGCGAGCTGTAGAGCCAGACTCACATCCTGGCTTCCTGGACGGCCACCCAGAGGTGAGAGTCACTCCCCCACTAGAACCTCGGTCTCCTCCTCTGTCGAATGAGTGAGGAGCTTTCTTCGTGGGTTTGGTGGGAGGGGCTGGGCGTGAAGTGGGGTCTCAGCACGTACATCAGACCTGTCCTCCGCCCTCCTCCCATAGTGATTCTCAGGTCACAGAATTGCCCAGAGCGGGCAGGAGCTGCCTGCCGGCAGAAGCAACAGGGCTGCGGGTGCCTGAGTTAGCGGAAGCCCTCGCGAGCGGGCAGCTGGGTGTGAAGGGGCCAGGAGGTGGCCCAAGGTACAGGGTGGAAGGAGCCAGGATGAGAGAGGGAGCCGCAGGGCAGCGGGGCCACCAGAAAAAAAAAAGAGTGCCTTGGGGCGTTTCCGCAGCCAGAGGGCAGGAGGAGCGCAGAGCAGGAGACAGAAGGAATCCTGGGCAGGAGGCGTGAAGCAGCAGGTGCCCAGAAGCCACACAAACCACCATCATCGGGAACCACGAGGTGGCAAAGCTGCAGTCGTCACGACACCCGCTGGAGCAAGCAGAGCCCCGGAGGCAGGAGCCACGTGGCCACGGAACCGGCGAGAGCAAGACCAGAGGACAGCGGGAAGCAGAGGGCAGCAGCGTCTGGGTTGGGGGGGCAGGAGTCTCAGCTTGGCCAACGTGGACAGGCGCAGAAGCTAGGGGCGGCCGGGGAGCGGGGTGGGGGGTGGGGGGAGACGCCACCACCCAGCAGGGGCCTGACATAAAGCAGGTGCTTGACAAAGGTTAGCGCCTCCCACTGCCTCCTCCCAGGGCTCCGCAGGCAGCACCCAGCCCCTCTGGAGCCACCCGGCACTGACCCTTGAGCTGCTCTCCAGCACCTCCCAGCAGCTGGTAGAAGATGTGAAAGCTGCACTCGTCCTTAGCCTGGCGGATGGCCCGTGACTTCTCCAGCAGGTCTGGGCGGCAGGTGAGTCAAGGTGCCACAGAGAAGGGTACCCCCGTCCCCCGCTATCCCGTGAAAAAGTGGAGTCGCTCACAGCCCCTGCTGGCGACCTGGTTGCCAACTGGACCAGTGGCTTCAGACATGTGTCACTTAAGCCTTGTGCCTCAGTTTCCTCATCTGTGCCAGGGGCTTGATAACCACACCGACCACGCCTGAGGTGCCGCGGGGGTAAATGAGTTATTACGGGTCGAGCACCTGAGCGGCTAAGGATACTTCCTGCCATCATGACCCTCCCAGCCTGTTCCCCTGTAAGGTTAATGGGGCTCTCAGGTTCTTCCTTCTGGGAAAGCCGCGTGGCATGTTCACATACTAAAAATCGGTGAGATGGAGTTCCCACCGTGGCTCAGCAGGTTAAAAACCTGACTAGTATCCATGAGGACGCAGGTTCAATCCCTAGCCTCGCTCAGTGGGTTAAGGATCCAGCGTCGCCATAAATGTGGTGTAGGTCACAGATGCAGCTTGGATCTGGTGTTGCTATGGCTGTGGTGTAGTGCGGCAGCTGCAGCTCTGATTCGACCCCCTAACCTGGGAGCTTCCACATGCTGCAGGTTCAGCTGCATTAAAAATAAACAAACAAACAAA
>PVHT021183540.1:206617-218488 GCA_004024745.2 Catagonus wagneri | reverse complement strand
GACTCCCCGCTAAGGGGAGGACAAAGGGAAGCAAAAGGGGTCAGCAAAGTCACCAGAAAAGCCCCGCCCCTTGCAAACAGAGCCATGCCCATCCATGGCCCCGCCACCCTCAGGAAGTCCTTCAGGATTACTCACGTGCAGAGAATGGACTGATCTTCACGATCTGTGGGGGACAAAGGCGGACGTGTCACCTGGAAGGATCTCTCCAGTGGGAGGCTGGCCCCTGACACCGGCCACCCCCTTTTCAAAAATCCTTCCCGAGGGCTAATGAAAAGCTTGGGTTTTATTTATTTATTTATTTATTTATTTTGGCCATCCCCAAAGCATGAGAAAGCTCCCAGGCCAGGGATCAAACCCGTGCCATACCAGTGACAACCCTGGATCCTTAACACACTGAGCCAGCCACCAGGGAACTCCCAGAGCTTGGGTTTTGAATTATGACCTCCTGAATTCTGGGTTTTTTTTTTTTTTTGGTCTTTTGTCTTTTTTTAGGGTTCAATAAACTGGGCTTAATGTGAGATGGTACAATATATGAGGATGATGATGTGAAAGAAGCCATAAGACGCCTTCCCGAGAACCTTTATAACGACAAGGGTGTTTTGCATTACGAGAGCACGGGACCTGACTATGAGACAGCAGATCTTGCCTAAAGAGAAGTGGACAGAATATGAGGAGGATAAATTCTACCTTGAACCGTATCTGAAAGAGGTTATTTGGGAAAGAAAAGAGAGAGAAGAATGGGCAAAGAAATAATCGCGGAGGCTACATCTGTAGATGCAGCAGCCATCAAATTTTTTTTTTTTAGGGTCGCACCTGCGGCATATGGAGGTTCCCAGGCTAGGGGTGGACTTGGAGCTACAGCTGCTAGTCTACACCACAGTCACAGCGACGCAGGATCCGAGCCGCGTCTGTGACCTACACCACAGCTCTCGGCAACGCTGGATCCTTAACCCACTGAGCGAGCCGAGGGATCGAACCTGCAACCTCATGGTTCCCAGCTGGATTAGTTTCCTCTGCGCCACGATGGGAACTCGTAAGTTTACATTTCTAACAAGTTCCCAAGTGACGCTGAGGCTGCTAGTGAGGGGACCACACTCAGAACCACTGCCTTGTAGAATTATAAACAGATTATTATGATATACAATAGAAATATAGCATGTATTAGGTAAAGTAATATGTACAGTATAAATGCACTGCTGTCATATGGTGGAAAGATATAAATTTTTAAATGTCTTTAATAGACATAAAATATTTATTAAAGTATCTGATCTAGGAGTTTCGGTCATGGCTCAGCAGAAATGAATCTGACTAGGAACCATGAGGTTGTGGGTTCGATCCCTGGCCTTGCTCAGTGGGTTAAGGATCTGGCGTTGCCATGAGCTGTGGTATAGGTTGCAGACGGGACTTGGATCCCACGTGGCCATGTCGTAGGCCGGTAGCTACAGCTCCTATTAGACCCCTAACCTGGGAACCTCCACATGCTGCGGGTGTGGCTCTAAAATGACAAAGACAAAAAAAAAAAAATTCTGATCTATCATAAACCTATAAAGAGTGTATTATGTGTATTACATTCGAATTACGGGGATTTTGCCAGGACTGATTGACATAGTCATAGGGTGAATGGCAGCCCCTTTGATGGACCTCCTTGTGCAGTGCGCCACCTGCCCAGGTGTACACAGCAACCCCATGCTGCTCACTGTGTAAG
Source organism: Catagonus wagneri (assembly GCA_004024745.2). Classification (NCBI taxonomy): domain Eukaryota; kingdom Metazoa; phylum Chordata; class Mammalia; order Artiodactyla; family Tayassuidae; genus Catagonus; species Catagonus wagneri. The sequence continues at coordinate 216,783 of PVHT021183540.1, read as the reverse complement.
GGGCAGTCATTCACTCTTTTTTGTGTGTGTGCCCTGCCCGCAGCATGCAGAAGTTCCCTTGGCCAGGGGTTGAATCCATGCCACAGCAGTGACCCAAGCCACCATAGTGGCAACACCAGATCCTTAACCCACTGAGCCACCAGGGAACTCCCATTTACACTTGACAGTAAAGATCATGTCAGCAACATAAATGTTGAATGAATGACCCATCTGAAGAATCAGTGTCAAGAGGAATTTTTGCAGAAGGCTGGCACCAATTACCTCCCACATGATACTTGTTGGGAGAAGGGGTGAACACAGAGAGATAGATAGAAAGGAGCCTGGCTGGTAGGACCCAGAGACTCGTCCACTCAGCTCTCCATTTGTGTTCCCTCCCACCTCACAAAGAAACCTCTTGGAGTCTTTGACCTGTCATCTGATCCTGACCAGCAGCCCAGTCCCCATTGAGAAGGCCCCTCCAGCCACACACTCACCCTGGAGCATGCTTCGGTAGGCCCCCTCGGTCACTGCGTACACGTGTGGCGGCACTTCATGGCGCTTCTTGCCCCGGTACATCTCCACAATGGCCTCCGTATAGATGGGAAGCTGCTTGTATGGGTTGATGACCACACAGAAAAGACCAGAGTAGGTCTGCAAGAAAAGAGAGAGCCTCAGCTGCCTGCCTGCAGCCCGGAGGGCAGCACGAGGCTACCACGTTCAGATGGGCAAGTTGTGCACTGCACAAGGCCATCTGGCAACGAGGCTGCCATTCACATCCTGAGAAGGTAGATTTGAACACTTGTGACAAATAGTTGCGGGCTGAAGGGTGAAAAGAAGCTTTCCAAACCACACAAAGGTACTGTACAGATGAGGTTTCACCCAGAGAGAGACTGTAGCCTTTGCAGCCTGTCCCTACCTGGACTCACACACACATGAAAGGACCATGTGCAAGTTCACCTTCTGAGTCATTTTTAAAAATTTTTTTTGTCTTTTGTCTTTTTATGGCCGCACCCATGGCATATGGAGGTTCCCAGGCTAGGGGTCTAATCGGAGCTGTAGCCGCGAGCCTATGTCACAGCCACAGCAACGCAGGATCCGAGCCGCGTCTGCAGCCTACACCACAGCTCACAGCAACGCAGGATCCTTAACCCACTGAGCAAGGGCAGGGATCGAACCTGCAACCTCAAGGTTCCTAGTCAGATTCGTTTCTGCTGCACCACGACGGGAACTCCTGCATCATTATAACAGCGAAAGACCAGAAATGATCTGGACACACAGTCGTACAACAGACTCCTTTAGGTGTGTACAGACCGAGAACTGTCTCCACAACTTATCCCAGAAAGGAAACGAGGTAAGAACTGTTTGCAATGAAGGGGGCACAAGAAGGAATATTTTGTATGTATTTGCTGGAATACACAGACTATCCCCAAAAGGGCGCTCCTGGCGTCTGGGGCAGCTGAGACATGACAAGAGCACGTCTGTGGTTTCTGTTGATAACAGACTCAGGACCTGCTTCCACCACTGTCGTGGTGGTTCCCTCTTGTAGGAAATGCTAAATTTTAGGTCCCAGGTGTGTGAAAATAAAGATGTCATTTTTTTCTTGTACCCAAGTTCACGGATGCTCTGAATATATCCACACACCCGTTGGGCCTGGGCTCAGGACTCTGCGGTGGTCTAAGAACCATTACAGGAGTTCCTACTGTGGCACAACGGGATCAGCAGTGACTTGGTAGTGCTGGGACACAGGTTCGATCCCTGGTCTGCGACTTAGTTTGCAACCGCGGACTGGGATTTGATCCCTGGCCCAGTAACTCCATATGCCGCGGGGGGCAGTAAAAAAAAAAAGGAAAAAACTTGTTCCAGCTCTTATGGAGCACTGGGTAGACATGAGGCACTTAGAACAGATGGAGGCAGCTGGACAGCTCAAGAGCTACCTGCTCACCTAGCTAAACCAACCCAGAGGGCTAACTGGACTAAGTTAGCTGGACTAAGCTAGCTGAGCCAGCTGGAGAGTTACCTGCTTAGGGCCTTAGCTAGTTAACTATGACACCAGTCAGCTACTTAGCCAGCTAGTCGGCTATTTAGTTAGTTAACCAGCGAGCCAGTTACTTGTTGGTTAAGAGCAGAAGTGCGTGAAGCTTCCAGACGGCTTGAACTTCTAAGCAGAGCGAGGATGTGGCCACCACCGGCTGCACGGCTCCCAGGTGCCAACCTTTTAAGGGTGGGAGGGTGGGTGGCCAGCGCGGAGCGGAACAACCGGTTTGCTGGGTGTCTGCCCTCCTGGCTCGCTCGCCAGCGGCTCTGGAGGGCGGGGCTGCCGGACCGCATTCCCTGGGAGGGTATCTCATGGCTGCTGGCGCCCTGGCCCCCACTCCCCGGCTAGCGGAGGAGCCCGCCCCCCACCCCAGCCCCCTCTCCTGCCAGCCACACCTCGTCGCCAGGACAACACCCCAGACAGAACCTGAGGCTGGCTGCCAAATTCAGGGGGCCGGGGCACCTGAGAGGGTCGGGGACACTGGAGTGGCCGGGGCACAGCTGCAGAAACCTGGCTGGAAGAGTCTGGAGGGGCCGCCCCTGCCCTCGGGGCGCCCAGGTGGACGCAACAGGTGCAGCTCCGGGCCTCCGGCCCCCCTCCGCCCAGGGACTCTCCCCACTCTCGGTTTCCTCCCCGAGAAACCCTGCCCACGTCATTACAGAGGCTGCGGGGATTAAGGAAGATAATGAAGAAAACCCAGGCAGCCCCAGGCGGGGCCCATCAAAGGCGCTCCAGTCGCGGCTCTGGGGTGCTGCTGTCCCCGTCCCACCCAGGAGCCGAGGCCACTCAGACTTGTCATCCTGGGACCTGTGGGACCTGGCGCCAGGGGACTGCCCTCTCTGAGACTCAGGTTTTCCAGCCCTAGAGAAAAGGGGCTTTTGACCCCCACCGCCTAGAAGTTTCTGAGAGTGTCACGCCATAAGGGATCCTCCAGTGGCTCACAGAGCAGAGGGCATCACAGTGGCTGCAGACGGGTCCCCTTCCAGCCCAGAGCACCCAGTGAAGGGACGGAGATCCCGAGCCACTCAAGGCTGAATGACTTCTCAGGGGCAGACACTGGGTTTCTGGAACCCCGGACGCCCCCCTCTTTCCTCAGGGAAACAGTCTTCCCCACCACTGGCTGCCAGTCGATATTTATCAAGCAAGGCCCGAGGACAAGCAGGGTAGAGCCTGAATCGAACCCTCCAGCTAGATGGCTTGAACAGGCACTTTAACTTCTTTGGGTCCCCTTTTCTCATCAAACGGAGATGGGAACAGTGCTTCCACTGCGAGCTGCCGGGAGCCATCCACAAATTCGTGTTGCACACACAGGACTCATCGTCAGCCCCCAAGCCCAGTGTGTGCTTAATACGTTAGCTGTTAACTACTCCTGGGCCGCTGGCTTCTCCTCTCCAAGCCGCGGTCAAAGGAGGTGAGATTCCCTACCTCCCAGCCTTACGTGGAGAAGGGGGATCATACTGGAAAGAAATTTAGAACAGCACCTGATGGAAAATGCAGGCCCTCACTAAGAGCTAATGATTATTATTAAGGCCCAATTTTTTTTTTCTGTTTTTTTAAGGACCGCACCCACGGCATATGGAAGTTCCCAGGCTAGGGGCTGAATCAGAGCTACAACTGCCGGCCTACACCACAGCCACAGCAACGCGGGATCTGAGCTGTGTCTGCGACCTACACCACAGCTCATGGCAACGCCAGATTCTTGACCCATAGAACTGAGCAAGGCCAGGGATCGAACCCATGTCCTCATGGATACTAGTCAGGTTTGTTATCACTGAGCCACGACGGGAGCCCCCCCATACAAATATTCAAATCTTGCGCTTCCAACCCTTAACCGGGTGGCCACTGGGGCCAGTTGATTTTTTGATATATCACATCACTTATTGACCTATTCTTTTATTACACTCATTAAAGTTTGGAGTTTTGTTTTTTTTTTTTTTTAAACATAGAAAAGCAGGACCTTTCCCTTTAGGTTTTAGCAAGGCTTTTTGTGATTTTTCTTGAGCAGCAAGTTTAAGGAAGTAAGGCGGTGACACCCTAGTCCTCTAAGCCAGGGTTTGGGGCAGGACTCTGGGGCCAGCCGCCTAGGTTCAAATCCTTCATGTCCATGTGAGCTGGGACCCAAGTCACTTAGCATTCCTGAATCATCAGGCGATAAGAACAACTGCCCAGCCCAGTGGTGAGTTGATAACCCACATGCAGCACTTAAAAAGTTCCTGGCACATCATGAGGGCTCAATAAATATTTGCTAGCCACCCATGATCATTATTTTTCATAATTACTGTGAACATTCCTTGTCAATCTCTCCAATCCTGTTTGCTCTTAAGGACGCTGTGGCTGCCATGAGCACCACCCTGGAAGCTTATTAAAAATACCAGCGCCATGTCACACCCCCCGGGAGCCCAGATTTAAATGGGGCTCCAGTGTTGGTATTTTCAAAAATTTCCCGGGGTAATTCTAACATGAAGGCCGAGGTAGGAACCGCTACCCTTCTCCAACTGTCTGCTCTAAGATTAAATCACGGGAGACATTAAATGCTCAACAGAGACCAGATCACCATCGTCAACCTGACTGTCATCAGCCTCATCTCAGAGTTCCCTGGTGGCCTAGTGGTTAAGGATTAGGTATTGTCACTGCTGTGGTGTGGGTTCAGTTCCTGGCCGGGGAACTTTTGTATGCTGTAGGGGCAGACAAAAAAAGAAAGAAAGGAAGGAAGAAAGAAAGAAAGAAAGAAAGAAAGAAAGAAAGAAAGAAAGAAAGAAAGAAAGAAAGAAAGAAAAAGGTTCTGGAGTTCCCATAGTGGAGCAGCAGAAATGAATCTGACTAGGAACCAAGAGGTTGTGGGTTCGATCCTTGGCCTTGCTCAATGGGTTAAGGATCTGGCATTGCTGTGGCTGTGGTGTAGGCCAGCAACTGCAGCTCCAATTAAGACTCCTAGCCTGGGAATCTCCATACGCTGTGGGTGCAGCCCTAAAAAAAATAAATAATAAATAAGTAAATAAATAAATAAGAGATTTTGGAACCACAGCAAAGTGGCAGAGCCTGGAGCCAGATAACCCAGGTCTGCCATGTCTAACTGGGTGATGTGGGTCAAGGAATGTGACCTTTGTGTGCCCCAGTTCATCTGTAAAATGGGGACAAAATTCTTTTTTGTTTTTCTTTGTCTGTTGTATTTTTAGGGCCACACCCGTGGCATACGGAGGTTCCCAGGCTAGGAGTCCAGTCGGAGCTATAGCTGCTGACCTACGCCACCACAGCAACGCAGGATATGAGCCACGTCTGTGACCTACACCACAGCTCATAGCAACACCCGATCCTTAACCCGCTGAGCAAGGCCGGGGATCGTACCCGCAACCTCATGGTTCCTAGTTGGATTCGTTAACCACTGAGCCAAGACAGGCACTCCCCAGAATTTTTTTTAACTTGAGGAAAATAACAAGGAGCATCTACCCTATACTATTAAGAGACAGCCTTAATAGTATAATATGGGGTCTAAGGTGATCCTGGTAATCCACTAATTTCTTTTGGCAATTAAGGGAATAGTCACACGATCCGGGATAAAGACTATACATAGCCTCAACCTCCTTCGTGTTGGGGTGCTGACACCCCCAGCCCTCCAGCCCCAGGATGCCCTCCCGGGAAGCGGGCTGCCACTCACATAGATGAGGCCGGAGTAGTACCGCTCGCGGAGGTTGTGCAGGACCGAGGCCTCGTTGAGGCAGGTCAGCTCGGCCATGTCCTCGGCCTTGCTGAACTTGGGCGGGTTCATGCGCTGGATCTGGTCCCGCGGCAGCCGCAGCCGCCGCCCGCTCTCCGCCAGCTCCACCTCGGCTTCCTCCTCGCCCTCATCCCGCAGCGCAGCTGCCTCGAACCCGTGCAGTTCCGAAGGTACCCACACCAGGCGCCGCGCGGTCCACTCCACCTGCGGGGAGGTGGCTGAGCCCCCGGGCCCGCCTCCCACGCCCGGCCCGCGGGGCGCGTACAGGAAAGGCTGGGCCGCTTCGGGCACCGGGACCGGCCTGGGGGGTGCCTTCCGCCCGGGCACCGACACGGTCACGGCTGCCATGGTCTGCAAGGAGAGAGAGAGGGCAGAGGTTAGGAGGTCTCCTCCCCATCCCAGTCCCCCGGGCAGTCGCCACTGCCTTTCTCCATCAGACCTTATTTTACGTCTCTGCAAAGTGGGTCCACAGATCATTTTTTACTCATTCCAGCCATGCACCTTTCTAGTCGTTCATTCATTCAGCAATTCTTTAACGACAACCTAAATGTCTAGGACGGGTGAATAAAGAAGATGTGGTACATAAATACAATGGAATACTATACAATCATAAAAAAGAATGAAATGCCATTTGCAGCAACATGGATGAACCTAGAGAACATCATACCAAGTGAAGTAAGTCAAAAAAGAGAAAAACAAATAACATATGATATCACTTATATGTGGAATCTAAAACATGACACAAATGGGGAGTTCCTGTTGTGGTGCTGTGGAAATGAATCCGACTAGTATCCATGAGGATGCAGGTTCGATCCCTGGCCTCGATCAGTGGGTCGGGGATCTGGCGTTGCCGTGAGCTGTGGTGTAGGTCACAGGTGCAGCTCAGATCCTGAGTTACTGGGGCTGTGCTGTAGGCCGGCAGCTGTCGCTCCGTTTCAGCCCCTAGGCTGGGAACTTCCATAAGCCGTGGGTGTGGCCCTAAAAAGCAAAAATAAAATAAACATGTCACAAATTAATTTATCCACGAAACAAAAACAGACTCACAGACATAGAGAACAGACTTGTGGTTGTCAAGGTGGAGGGGAGATGGAGGAGGGCTGGACTGGGAGTTTGGGATTAGCTGGTGCAAACTATTACGTATAGAATGAATAAACAAGCTCTTTCTGGCTGGTGCAAACTATTATGTATAGAATGAATAAACAGCTCTTTCTGCATAGCACAGGGCTTACTGCATAGCACTATAATGATAGGCCGTGATAATCCATAATGGAAATGAATACAAAAAATAATATATATATATGTATAACCGAATCACTTTGCTGTACAGCAGAAATTAACAAAACATTGTAAATGAACTATACATCAATAAATTAAATTTAAAAAAATAATTTAGTAAGCCAGGCTGTGAGACAGGCACTGTTCAAGGCAATGGCCACATAGCAAAGAACAAGCCTTCCTAAGGTGTTTACATTCTAGCCCTGCTCCGGCTGTTGCGGGAGCCACCGCCTCGGGTGGCTACCGGAGATATGAGATGGAGAATCAAGATTGAGATGGATGCTAAGCATAAGACACATACCAGATTTCAAAGACTTTATACAACAAAGAGCTCATTTGTGTTTTTCACATTTGATGACATATTGCACTGATATTACATTGAATATATCAGGTTAAATACAGTATATCATTTAACATTCATGCCACTTGTTCCTCTGTAATTTTTTTTTTTTCAGGGCCGCACCCATGGCACATAGGAGGTTCCCAGGCTAGGGGATGAATCGGAGCTGCAGCTGCCGGCCTACACCACAGCCATAGGTACTCAGGATCCCAGCCACATCTGCGACCTACACGGCAGCTTGAGGCAATGCTGGATCCTTAACCCACTGAGCGAAGCCAGAACTCGAACCCGAATCCTCATAGATACTAGTTGGGGTCTTAACACACTGAGCCACAATGGGAATTCCTGTACTTTTTTATTTTTAATGCGGCAACTTGAAAAATTTTAATTACACATTTGGCTTGCTTTGTATTTCTATGAGATAGCGCTGCTCTAATCCCAGGAGAGAGATGAAAAGATAAATAAGTAAATTATACAGTGTACTAAGTGATGATGAATGCCACGGAGAAAAATCAAGCAGGGAACAGGGGATGTTAGGGCTGAGGGGGGGTTGAAGTTTTAATTGGGGTGGCCAGGGAAAGCCTCTCTGATGCGGTATCCGAATAAAGACCTGAGGGAGATGAAGGGAGCAGTCCATGGGAATGTCAGCAGGAAAAGCATTCCAGGCTGGGAGAACAGCTCGTGCAAAGGCCCTGGGGCAGGAGTGGGCCTGTAAGTCTGTGGCATCGTGAGAGGGCAGTAAGGCTGCAGCCAGGTGATCTAGGGGGAGAGGCTGGTAGGTGAGGTGAGATTAGGGATAAAAGGAGTTTGATTTGGTCACGAGGGCCTTGACCTCCTAGAGGCAGGCCTAGCAGGGTGCCGATCTGATTTCTGTAACTCGGGTTCCCTGACCACCTCTGGTCTACCCCAGAACAGACCTGAATCCCATCCCTCTGAGAGCAGTGGCCTCCTCCCCTGCGATCTGGCTCCCTTCTCTTTGAAATAGGGAGGACGGGTCCATTCATTCTCTTCTAAATTTACCCAACATTCCCTGAGGCCGTTCAAGGACCAGGCTCTGCCCGGAGTGAATCTGGGGGCCCAGAGGTGAGCCAGGCAGGGCCCTGCTTGGAGGGGCTCCTGGTCTAGGGGTGAGCGAGCCCTAGTCTGGGACAGTCACAACCCACTGTGAGCCTTACTGGAGGCCCTGGGGGAGCCAGCCTGTGCTACACCCCTCCCCTCCCTTAAAGGGGCCAGAGACTAGTGGCGAACAGACCGTGGTAATTCTGGAGCAGTCTAAGCACAGGTCAGGAAAAAGAAATCCTTGGCCTTCACCGTGCCCTGCTCCTAAAGAAGTCAGCCTCTATTCTCTCCCGTGGCCTCAAATGGTCATATCACTGCCGGCCACACCTGTCCCAGGAACAGCCCAATGTTCGGTCTCCCCCACCCCAGCGCTCCCGCCTCTGCCCACCAGCCGCCCCCCTCCAACATGTCCCTGGAGAAGTCCCTGCAGGCACCCAGCTCCGCTTGAGGCACCCCCAGATCAATCTGGTCCCTCCATAAGTCCTTCCCTAGAGCCTCACCCACCGGGAAGCTCAGCTCCAGGCCACATGTCCCACTTCTCCCCAGAACTTCTCCTCCACACCAGCAGTCCCAGCCGCCCCCACTTGCCGTGACCTTTGGTCCTAATACTCTCAGGCCTCAAACCCAAGGTCCCTGTACTCAAACAGCAGACTTCCACCACCTTCAGATGCCGTTTCTCCACTTCCCAGGCCCCAAATCGCCCAGGCTCCCCCCAGGTGGCCTGTCTGGCCCTGCTCCATTCAGAGCCAAGTCCCATCCCTGGGACTTTAGCCCCATCCTCACCCCACCCCACGCCACGCACTTCCTCTCCAGCCCGTGGCCTTTGACCAGGAAGGGTTTGGGAGTTTTTGCAATCACCCAGCTTCCCTAGAGCCAGCCAGCCGTCTGGGGCCCCAGTCCCTCCTCCCTTGAACCCCAGCCCCTCCGCCTCCAGACTCGGGAGTCTGGGCCCCCAGCCCCCTCTTCCCTGGGACCCACGAGTCGGAGCGCCCTCACCTCAGCGCAGACAGGCTAGAGCTGAGGAGGCTGGGACATCGGGATTCTGCAACTGATAGCAGCTCCCCGAGGTGGGCCTGCAGCAGAGAAGGCTCAACCCCTCTGACAGCCCCACCCTCCTTAGCCTGCAGGAACATCTCTGCCAGGGCTCATTTCTGTCACCAGGGCAGGTGTTTTCACCTGCCCTGGGAGGGGCCGAGACTGCTGGGCTGGAAAGGAAAAGGAACCGGGGATCCGCCCCCCGGGGCCAGGGTTGGGGCCCTTGGCACCCAGCCCTCTGACTTCCGTCTCTGCTAGGATTCAGGGGTTCTCTCTGCCCCCAGACTCCCAAATCGGGGATCCTAGAACCATCCTCCCTCAAGACCCAGGAGTCCTATCAGTGCCTTCCTCCCTCAACACCTAAAAGCACAGTCGCCCAGAGCCGTCCTTAGTCAGACTCGGGATACCTAGTCCCCAGCCCCCACCTCGGATGCAGGAATCCCAGCGCCCAGCCCCAAGATCCCTGACACCCAAAGGCCCGTGTCCGCCCTCTCCACCCGCGGATCCTCGGGGCTACCTGGGGGACGCCAGCCAGAACTGGAAGCGGGAAGATGGGGAGGGGGCACGGATTCCCGGTCCCCTTCAGAGCTCTCAGGTGCGGCTACCTCTGCGGTCCAGCGCGGGGCGGGGCCACATCGCGTCACCGGCAGGGAGGCAGGGAGCCCGGCTCTGATGTCACCCAGAACCTGCCTGGCTTAGGAAGGGGGCGGGTCCCAGAGCTGCAAGGC
>PVHT021183540.1:166934-205617 GCA_004024745.2 Catagonus wagneri | reverse complement strand
GGTGGGAGGCTGCAGCACCGGGGGCCCCTCCTCCTTCTGGGGAGCAAAGGTCAAGGACAAGGGGCGAAGAGGGCTGAGGACTCCAGAAGTTCGAATCCCGCTCAAGCTTTCTGGGCCTCGGCTTTCCTCTCCGCGAATTGAGGCCAAGCAAATGCGTAAGCCTGAGTGGAAGAAAGTGCCCAGCCCAACGCTTAAACAGTTATTGCCTCACGACATCATTTAATCTCTTGTTGAACCTCCGTTTCCCCAAGCCTGGAAATGGGACAAAGCAATTCACAGAGAGCACTAGGAGCGCCAAAGAAGACGACAAAATGTTATTCTGGGCTCCGGAGCTTCAGTTTCTTCATGGGTGAATTGAGGATAATATCGCGATAAGCGCACCTGCTATGTGCCTGGTGTTTTCCTCCTTTTATTTTTATTTTTTTATTATTATTACTTTTAGGGCTGCACCCGTGGCATATGGAGGTTTCCAGGCTAGGGGTCTAATCAGAGCTGTAGCCGCCAGCCTGCGCCACAGACACAGCAATGCGGGATCCGAGCTGAGTCTGCAACCTACACCACAGCTCACGGCAATGCCTGATCCTTAACCCACTGAGCGAGGCCGGGGATCGCACCCACAGCCCCATGGTTCCTAGTCAGGTTTGCTTCCACTGGGCCATGACAGGAACTCCATGTTTTCCTGCTTTTAGAACAGTTCTCCAAACTCATAGAATGACCTCAAAAACCAATGAGATAGGGACCATCAGCATTACCAATTCTCTGATGGGGAAACTGAGGCATGGAGAGGCAAACGGAGTAACCTGCTCAAGGTCATACCGTCAGTAAGAGGTAGAGCTAGGATTCAAGCCCAGGTGGTTTTCTGCCATTCTAAAGGGGGGATTGGGGAGGATGGCGTAGTAGGTCCTCAAAGATGAAAATTTCCCTCTCCCACTTGGTAACCCTCTTAGGTTCCCCATTTAGGCCACAAGGAAGTACAGTCTTTCTTAGGGGAGTACTGTGGGATTTAAAAGGTTAAGAAACCCAGCACATGGTTGGTTTCTTAAGTGTTATTCTCAACCCCGTCCCCCTGCGGAGTCCCTATCTGTACAGCCTGTTTTTTCTCTCCCTGTAAAGTGGGTACAATGTACCCCTTCTCGAGTTAACATAATTAAAGGCAATTATTTAGTTATAAAAATAAAAGGGCCCTGGTACATCGTGGGGCCTCAAAGACGTCTTTCCCCACCTCTCGGCCTCTGCCAGTCATGATGACCCGTGTCTCTGGTCCGCAGTTTTTACACATGAAAATAGAGACACGGTCATCTGGGGGCGGGGGACTGAAGGCAATGACTCAGGTATTAAAGCGTCCAAGGTCCCAAAGCGAGCCTCAGTTTCCCCGTCTGAGGAATAGGCCTGCGACCGCTAGTGAAAACCCTGACCGGGCCTCACACACAGTAAGAACTCGAGTTGTGGGAGTGTACACTCCCTGCCCTGCTCCCCCACAACCCCCGCCCGGCTGCCGTCCGGCTGGGCGCCCAAGGTGAGTGACCACGTCACTGCCCCTCCCCCGCCGCCCGAGACGGCCTCCAGAGCCCCGACCTCAGCTCCGAAGTTCCAGCCTCCCGGGGCCCAGCCCCACTCCGCCGCCTCAGGCGGGCAACGGCCCGGTCACTCACCGGCTTCCAAGGCTGTCCAAAGGCTTCGGCCTGGGGAGAAAGAGGGGAGGGCCCTCCAGGAAAGCCCCACCCATACAGGCTCAGCAAGAGCCAATCGGGCCCCGCTGCGACAGGCTACGGACCCGCCCACAGGGGACGCGCCCGCCAATCAAGAGGAGCGGCTGGCGGTCGGGGCCAATCAGAAGTTGCCGGAGTGTGCCAGCCGTGGGAAAAGAACAGAGCCGGACTCGCGAGCTAGGCAGCGCGGTCGTAGGCGGGGACCCGAGGCCTGATGGGCAGAAGATACTACCAATGGCGAGGATCGGGGGGCAGCCAGGGGCGGGAAGCCCAAGGGACATGGGTGAATGGACCGCTTTGTGCTCGAGGCATGAATGGGGGCCTTTGTGAGGGCCAGCGTTGGGGGGCGGTTGGAGGCCGGAATGCCTGGGTCCCTCGGGAGCCGGGAGCCGGAGGGCATGAGAGAAGGGAGAGAGAATTAACTTTTGTCGAATGCTGACTGTGTACCACCAGGCACTCTCCCAGGCTCTCACCCACCCGGAGGTGTGGCATTACTGACAGTAATAACAATGATCATTTATTGTGTCCCATGTGTGCCAGGAGCTGTGCTAAGCGCTTTACCTGCATGATCTGCATGATCTCACTGAATCCTTACAACTACCCCTTGGAATTAGTGCTGTTAAGATCTTCATCTTCCAGGTGAGGTAAACCGAAGCTTAGAAAGAGGGTGTTTAATTGCCGAAAGTCAGAGAGCTAAGTGGCACAGTGAGGACTCAGGTCCCGCCAAATCTCATGCCAGAATTTGCACACTTAACCACAAGGCTACACCTAGTAGTTGGTTAATGCTTCCCAAATTACATGGGAAATGAAGCTCAGGAGAAGTAGGAAACTTCCCAAATTACAGATGGGAAAACTGAGGCTCAGGAGAAGTAGGCAACTTCCCAGGGTCATAAAGTGAAGCCTCCACTGAACCCTGAGGTTCACGTTTGAAGCTGGCGTGTTGCTGGCGAGCCCTGCACCAATGGTCTTGGAGCCGCGTCCCCATTCTGCAGGTGTACACTGAGGCTCCAGGAGGAGTGAGCAGCTGGGGTGTGGGGGAGGGGGGGAGGCTGCACGGAACTCAAGGCGCTGCCAGCCTGCCAACCTGGCACTGCTGCCCAAGGGCTGTGTGGACTTTTTTGAGGTTCCATATATTTCTGCATCTGTAAACAAAATGTGGAGGATGGTCTCTGCCTCCACCTTCCCCTCCCTCCCCCTCCCCCTCCAGTCTACTGCCAATGAGATCCTGTGAAACTCTTCAGACTGTGCCCCTCCTCTGCTCAGAAACTTTCATGGCTCCATCACAGTGTAAAAGCTAAAGGCCTCATCATGGCCCACAAGGCCCCGCAGGATGTGTCCCCCCCCCCGGGGGGAGGCGGAGGGCTCTGTGATAGTGTCTCCCCTTCCTTCAAATCCACTGACACCAGCCTCCTGGCTGTTCCTCAGGTCTTCAGATGCTCCCTGGACACAACCCTGCCTCAAAATAGCCTTTGCATTTGCTCTTCCTTCCACCAGGAATGCCCTTCCCCCAGGTTTTGCAGGACTGTCTCCCTCCCACATCATCAGGTCAACTCCAATGTCATCTCCTCCAGGAGGCCCCCCCCCTTTTTATGGCCACACCCATGACATGAGGAAATTCCCACCCGGGCCAAGGATCGAACCTGAGCCAGTGCAGTGACGACACTGGAGCCTTAGTAGGCTGTGCCACAATGGAACTCCTGTGGCTTTTTTTTTCTTTTTTTTTCTTTTTTAACTTGTTTACCTGTTTATCTTCTGTCTCCCCACTAGAATGTAAGTCCCACGAGGGTGAGGGTCTTTGTTTTGCTCCGAGCTGGATCCTCAGGGCCTGGTACATAACAGGCGCTCAATAAGTATTTGTCGAATTGTAGTAACAAGTCCTTGCATCGTGTGAATTAAATGAGTTAATATATGCTAAGAGCTTAGAGTGGGCCCCACATCAGAAAAAGACTAAATAAACAAATTATGATTTGATCACTGTTGTTATTTCTTGTTCTACAAACAGCCTTCCAATAGCATGTAGAAGAGAAACAAGAGAGATGGAGTTCCTGTCATGGCACAGCAGTTAACGAATCTGACTAGGAACCATGAAGTTGTGGGTTCGATCCCTGGCCTTGACCAGTGGGTTAAGGATCCGGCGTTGCCGTGAGCTGTGGTGTAGGTCACAGATGTGGCTCAGAACTGGCGTGGCTGTGGCTGTGGCGTAGGCCGGCAGCTACAGCTCCGATTCAACCGCTAGCCTTGAAACCTCCATATGCCATGGGTGCGGCCCTAAAAAAAAAAAAAAAAAAGGAGAGAGAGAGAGAGAGAGAAAGTCTAGAAAAGGGAAAAGTTGAAGGATAAGAGATGGAGGGTGAAGGAGTTCCCGTCATGGCTCAGTGAAAATGAATCTGACTAGCATCCATGAGGATGCAAGTTCGGATTCCTGGCCTCTCTCAGTGGGTTAAGGATGTGGCGTTTCCGTGAGCTGTGGTGTAGGTCGCAGCTCGGATCTGGCATTTGCTGTGGCTGTGGTATAAGCTGGCAGCTGTAGCTCCGATTCGACCCCTAGCCTGGGAACCTCCATACACCATGTGTTTGGCTCTAAAAAAGAGAGAGAGAGAGAGACAGAGAGAGCGAAAAGGAGGGTGAAGAGATAGAAGGAGAGAGTCAGAGTTGGAATGAGGGCAGACACAGCTGAGAGCATTTGAATCCCAGTGCATTCGCTCAGCAGTGGTGAAGGTGAGTCCTTGTAGGCAAAAAGCTTGAGATTGCCATGGCCACTGCCTGTCTCTTGGCAGACGGAGACACTGAGTTCCAAGGACAGGAGGACCTTGCCTAAGACACCTTCAGTGATAATACCGCCCATATGTATGCAGCCTGACTCCGTGCTAGCACATGCCCATCATCATTTGAATGCAGCCTCATGCCTGTCATACGAATTGGTACTGTCATTACCCCACTTTACAGGCCAGAAATGTGCTTGGGGTCTCCTGGCTGTCTTTTTTTCTTTTTGTCTTTTGCCTTTTCTAGGGCTGAACTCGTGGCATATGGAGGTTCCCAGGCTAGGGGTCTAATCGGAGCTGTAGCCGCCAGCCTACACCACAGTACAGCAACATGGGATCCGAGCCATGTCTGCAACCTACACCACAGCTCACGGCAATGCCGGATCCTTAACCCACTGGGCGAGGCCAGGGATCGAACCTGCAACCTCATGGTTCCTAGTCGGATTCGTTAACCACTGAGCCATGACAGGAACTCCTCCTGGCTGCTCTTGATGGCAGATCTGGGCTCAGGCAGCAGCAGGCCAGATTCCTGTATCTGTGGCCTTAACCAAGAGAGGAGAGCACCTGTTACCCTGGCCAGAGTGTTCACCATGGAAGCTTCCTGCCATGAGAATAACAGGAGCTATTTATTAAGTGCTGATTATGTGCTGGACATTGTGCCCTTTGTATGTATGAACTCTCTGGATTCTCGCAACAATCCTATGATAAACTTTATTATCCCCATTTGACCTATGGAAAACTGAGGCTCAGCTAAATGAAAATCCCATGTGTCCCAGGGAAGAGCAGGACACACAGAAAGTCAAACAGGAATCAAGACTCTGACATGCACATTTTCTGCCTGGTAACTGGTGATGTCATCAACACCCTCTGGGATCAAATCTACTTGGCAACTAATGATGTCATCAATACCCCTGAGAGTCTACACTGAAGATGTCATTCATTCTGCTCAATCTATAGGGTAATTGATGACATCACTAAACGATAATAGTGAGCTTCTGAGCTCCCCCCCCTTTTTTTTTCTGGCTGCTCCCAGGGCATGTGGAAGTTCCTGGGCCAGAGATCGAACCCGTGCCACAGCAGTGGCCAGAGCCACTGCAGCGACAACACCGAATCCTTAACCTACTGCCCCACAAGGGAACTTAGTATTGAGCTTCCTTTTGCTGAGGATATTCTATGACCTGGAGCCTGTGCTAATCACTTTAATAGCAGCTGCTATTTACTGAGTGCTTACTGTGTGCCAGGCACAGTTCTAAGCTCTTTATATGTATTAAATCCCAGAATCCTCACAGTTCTAAGCTCTTTATATGTATTAAATCCCAGAATCCTCCCAATAACTTTACATAGTAGGGGCTAGTGTCATACTCATTTTACAGATGAGGACATTGAGAGAAAGCTGACCAAGCTTGCACAGCTAGAAAGCACGAGAGCCTGGATTTGATTGCAAGCAGTCTGGCCCCAGAGCTTGAGTTGTGGCTCCTTAGGAGATCACCAGAATATAGCTGAGACCCAGGAGACAAGTTCAAAAGGAAGCACTCTGCTGCCTCAGAGCCCTCCCTCTGGCCTCCATCCAAGCCTGCCAGAGAGGGTCCTCAGCATAAAGCTTGGAACGCACCCTCACCACGCATCCATCTCTTTACTCCAGGCACCGGGATTAACTCTGTTAATAATCTGGGAGTCCCTGGCTGACAGGGACTGGATCTGATTCTCTGTGGGTCCCGAGGATACAGGACAAACTGCAGTAGAGAGGGAACTCAGGAGATTGGGGATGGATGGGAAACTGGGATGGATGTGCATAGGGAGAAAAGGAAATCAGAATGTGGGAGACTTTCCATTCCCAGAAGGATTCCTGCCGGCTGGCACAGCCCCATTATTCTTAACTCACTACTACCTTGTTATGCAGAATCTGAGGAATGGGCAGGCAGTACGAGCGTGGAAAAAAAGCCAGCAAGGAGCGAGGTTCATGTACAAAAATAAAATGTTGGAGCTAAGAAGCGAGGAGACAGGAGAGCCCAGCAGGGGGCTCTTTTATGGAAAAGGGTTTGGGTTTTTTGTTTTTCGTGATTTTTTTTTTTTTTGACTTTGCCTGCAGCCAGGGTTCAAACTCATGCAACAGCAATGATAATGCTGGCCTTTAACCACCAGGCCATCAGGAAACTCCTGTTTGTTTTTGTTTTTTTTTTAAATGAGAAAAAAATGGAGGAGCACTTCCATTCCTGACAGGGGTTAAGGGGCCCCCAAGTCTTCACAGAGAAAAAGAGAGGGTCGAAGAACATGCTAAGTCTCTCTCTGGGTCCTGACTGCATTCCTGCCTGGTCAATTCTTCCAGGGTAAAGACGTGAATGGTTCCAGTATTTTATTTTTGGTCACAGGGCAGTTGTTTTCCTGCACGTGACTCGAAGCTGGAACTGGCTTTGAGACAAGAGCAGGCTGGCGGCCTCGTGAGGGTCACAGATGAGCCACGGGTCTGGTGATATAACAATAAATATTTACTGAGTGCCTAGTGCGTACAAGGTCTTGTTCCTGATCAGGGGTCAGCAGACTTTTTCCTTCAAAGGCCAAACCATAAATATTTTCAGCTTTGAGACCCAGACTGTCTCTGGCATTATTACTTTCCTGCGGTTTTCTAGCGGAAAGCTGCTGCAGGTAATTGTAAATGAATGGGTGTGAGCTTGTTTCAATAAAACTTTATTGATACAAACAAGAAGTAGGATTTAGCCTGTGGGTGGCTGTTTGCCAACCCCTATTCTGGAAACTGAGGAGTGGGAGGGAACAAAGCATGGTTCCATCCTTGATGGAACTCAGATATTAATTTACTCCAACAGGGAGGCAGAGGGAAACTGTTAAATCCTGTCCTGTCCTTCCTCTGCTCAGGGTAGCCCCTGGCTTCAATCTCAAAGTCCTTATGAGGTCCCACAAGCCCTGCACCATCTGGCCCCGTTTGTCCCCTCTCTACCCACAGCTCCCACCCTCTCCCCCTTGCTTACTTTGCTCCAGCCATGCTGGCCCGCTCAGTGCTTCTCAAACACATCAGGCTCAGCCCTGCCTCAGGACCTTTGCACAGGCCATTCTGTCCCCCACTCTCTTTCTCTCTCTCTACTGGAATGCACTGCCCTTAGAAAACCACTTGGGGGATTGGATTCCATTATAGCTCAGATTAACAAACACCACTAGTATCCATGAGGACTTGTATTTGATCCCTGGCCTCTCTCAGTGAGTTAAGGATCGGCATTGCCGTGAGCTGTAGTGTAGGTCGTAGACACAGCTCGGATCTTACATTGCTGTGGCTGTGGTGTAGGCCGGCGGCTACAGCTCCGATTCAGCCCCTAGCTTGGGAACCTCTATATGCCATGGGTGCGGCTCTGAAAAACAAAATACCAAAAAAAAAAAAAGTTTATATGACAGTGACTACTGATGAATAAGTACATGAATGCCCAGATGTGTAACTGATGGAGTGAATGGATGAATGAGGGAATAGAAGATTGTTTGAATGGATAGATTAATAAATGAACAAATGGAGAGTATGTATACACAGTGAATAAAGAAGTGAGCAGATGGATGGAAGAATCAATTAATGCATAAATGGAGGAAGAGCTGGACAAGTGGACAGAGGGACAGATACACAGATGGATGGATAGATGGATGAATGGATAAATGGTCTTTCATGCCTCCATACTTTGCACATCCTGTGTCTTCTGCTTGTTACTCCCCTTCTCCGTCTCTTCACCCCAGGAGACCCCCGGTCAACTTCCCAAGGCCCCCCTCTGTGCCCAGAGTGTGCAGAGAGCCTTCTGGTCTCACTCCACCCTATGCTCACTCTCCTGTTGATGCTGCGATCACACCGGATTGGAATAATCTGTCTCCTGGTATCTTTGTAGACCAGCAAGGCCTCTAGGACTGGGCCTGCATCTGTATCCCCCCCCCACAATTGCCAGCACCAGGCTGGTACAAGGGGCGGGGAGGACCTCCACAGACGTGTACTGTGCATGGGGATGAGGCATGAAGCAGGTCTCTAAGCTGGACATCCAGGAGGAAGATGTTTCTGACAGCATCTCCATCTGTGGGGGTCTGCACAAATGAGGAGGGAGCTCGGCTGTGTTAAGTTTCTCTGAGTGAAGTTATGCAAGGGGACAGGTCTGCATCTCTTGCACCTTATCCGGTCCTTAAGTCCCCCAGGCTCCAGGATCATGAGATCCCTCCACGCTGTGTGACCTTGGGCAGGTCCCTTCCCCTCTCTGATTTTCAGTAAACCAAGGAAGGGAATCAGACTAGTCATTTCAAGCCCTTCGGTTGGTATTGACTTTCCAGGATCTATAACCTACTCTGTCCCCTCCGCTGCTGCTCCCCTTAGCACCCTGGTATATCCCTCTCTGCCTCCACTACCAGCCTGGAGCCCTTAGAGGACAAGGCTTGAGTGTGACCCACCCCTGAGGCTGATAGCACCTAGAAGGTCAGGGTCGGACCTTATCCAAGGCTGAATCCCTTGGATCTCCCAACACAGGATCTAGGACACAGGTTGCCTCATTGGAAGGATACTGGCTAAGAAAATGAATGGAAGTATGATTTTTGTCACCCAGTGAGCTCGTACTCATACTTCAAAACCCAACTTAAAAGTTTTCTTCTCTGACTCCTCTTGGCTGGCCAGCTAATAATTATTAATCTTTTTATGATACTTGTTGTATTCTAGGCATCCTTAGTGTTTTCCTATACACATATATTGTATCATTTAATTCCCAACAAGCCTCTGGAGCCAGGTACTACTGTTTCTTTCCCTTTTATGAATGGGAGAAACGGTAATTAATAAATAGGATTCACAAAAATGATGGGATGTTAATTTTGTGACAAGGTTATGAAAGATTGTAACTTCTTCCTCTCTTTTTTTTTTTTTTTTTTTTGCTTTTTAGGGCTGCACCCTTGGCATATGGAAGTTCCCAGGCTAGGGGTCGAATCGGTGCTGTAGCTGCCAGCCTACACCACAGCCACAGCAACTCGGGATCTGAGCTGCATCTGTGACCTACAACACAGCTCACGGCAACCCCGGATCCTTAACCCACTGAGCAAGGCCAGGGATCAGATCTGCATAGTCGGGTTCATTAACCTCTGAACCACGATGGGAACTCCTGACCACTCAGTTTAATATCACAGCTGCCCCAGGTTCCTCCACACCCCCACCCCTTTCACCTGCTCTCCCATATCTATTTTCCCCTAGCGCTTTCAACTTTCCAACATATTACATCATTCACTTATTTGCTGTATTTGTGATTCACTGTCTGTCTCTTTTTGATCACAGAATGTTCAGTCACGTAGAGGATGGGGACTGTGCTTCATTTACTGTTCCATCCCCAGCACCTAGGACAGTTCCTTGCACACAGTCAGTGCTCCATAAGTATCTGTTGCAAGAATGAAATTAATCCTTTAAGAAATTCTCCCGCAGCTGGTAGGATGATGGGGAACTTTGAGTTCCTCGTTATCTGTACATGCTGTGGGCTTTTTCTAAAACAACAGCCATAACCTTATAATCAGGAAGGGAGAAAAGGCCACCAAGCTACTTTTAAAATATCCTTTCCTTTTCAAATTAATTTTTTTCATTATACAAGGTGGAAAAATTCAACTAATAAGGTAATATTACCCTTAACCAGCACCTTCCTTCTCACTTCCCCTTCCGTACGTACTCCTGATAATACCTTGCTGAGGACTTTTCCAAAAACGTGTGCTGTTTATCTACATCAAGGATCTACTGCCTGTGTTTGTAAGTTTTTTTTTTTTTTTTTGGTCTTTTGTCATTTCAGGGCCGCATCTGCGGCATATGGAGGTCCCCAGGCTAGGGGTCTAATCGGAGCTATAGTCGCCGGCCTTCACCACAGCCACAGCAACGCCAGATCCGAGCCACCTCTGCAACCTACACCACTGCTCATGGCAACGCAGGATCCTTAACCCACTGAGCAAGGCCAGGGCTTGAACCCGCGACCTCATGGTTCCTAGTTGGATTCGTTAACCACTGCGCCACAATGGGAACTCCCTGTGTTTATAAGTTTTGTCGGCACACATTGGTTTAAATATTGCCAATGGCTGCTTTCCTGCTGCAGGGGCAGGGCTGCATTATAATAGAGACCGTGCCAATGTTCAAAGCTGATAATATTTACTCTTTGAGACTTTACAGAAAAATTTTGCCAACTTCTGATTAATGTGTAGGAACAAGGTAAATAAGGAATATTCCCTTTGAGTTCCCTTGTGGGGCAGCATGTTAATGGTCCAGTGCTGTCAGTGCAGCAGCTCTGATTGCTGCTGTGGTGAAGGTTCAGTCCCTGGCCCAGGAACTTCCATATGCCATAGGCATGGCAAAAAAGAAAAGAAAAGAAATATTCCCTTTGATTTCTTGTGTTCAGCATGTTGCGATCATGCTGGCGATATTGAACTGTGACTTACTTTTCATGCTTAGCAATATGTCTTGGGAAAAGTTTTATGTGCCCACATTGAAAGTCACGCCTGCATCATATTCCACAATCTTTTTCACACCTGTGTAGTATTCCACTATCAGAGTCTAGTCCCTTTGACCTCGTTCCAAATGATGGAGCTTTCAGTGGTACTCCAGTTTTCATCTTTTCAAATGAAAAATTCAGCAAACAGCCTTCTTTCTACCTCCTTATGAACATGTAGGGATATTGTTGGGTCAAAGAGTAAATCACGCAGTTAAGATTTTAATAGATATTATCAAACTGCCATTCACTACTATTTTCCTTTTTAGGAAAGAAAGCGAAAAAGAAACCAGTCCTGTCAAACACTTATTACCTGGCTGTTCTGTGAAAGGTTCCACCCCTTGGGGTGGTTCTGCTATAATTTTCTGACCCCAGGACACACCGTGGACGTTCTCAGCCCTTTGCTCTAGCTGCTCCCTTCCCCACCTTTCTCTGCCTGGCATAATGCTGCTAGGTCCTCAAGATCCACCTTTCACGGCTGGAAGAAATTTTGTGACATTAGCTATGCACTTATCCTGGGTCCCAGCAACCCCATTTCTCAGTAAGTACCCACTGGAAAGTGTATGAAAGTCACCTAAGAGGACACATCCAACATATACACTACTATATATAAAATAGATAACTAACAAGGACCTACTGCATAGCACAGGGAAATCTACTCAATATTCTGTAATGACCTATGTAGGAAAAAAGAATGGATATATGTATATGTATAAATGAATCACTTTGCTGTATGCCTGAAACTAACACAACATTTTAAGTCAACTATACGCCAATAAAATCTATTTTAAAAAATAGGACACATCCAGGAGTTCCCGTCATGGCTCAGTGGAAATGAATCTGACTAGTATCCATGAGGATGCAGGTTCGATCCCTGGCCTCGCTCAGTGCATTAAGGATCCGGCGTTGCTGTGAGCTGTGGTGTAGGTTGCAGACGCGGGTTGGATCCTGCATGGCTGTGGCTGTAGCATAGACCGGCAGCTACAACTCCCATTCGACCCCTAGCCTGAGAAACTCCATATGCTGCTGGTGTGGCCCTGAAAAAAAAAAAGACAATAAAAAAATAGGACACATCCAAAGATGCTCAAAGCAGCATTGTGGGGGGAATGAGGACACAGAGACAGCCATGCGGTCTGTTACTTTGGGAGTAGGTAAGTCAAGGGGGACAGACTCCGCCGTGGTTTCTAGAAGCTGTAAATCAGAGTACATTCGGAAACATGGCGAGATCCCAAAAGCAAATGTTGAGCCGACAAAGTGGGAAAGAAAATGTATCTTTTTTAAAATTTGTTTTAACAGAAACAGACGCACAGACCTTTGGCTGCCAAGGGGGAGGGGGAGGGAGTGGGATGGACGGGGAGTCTGGGGTCAGTAGATGCAAACTATGACATTGAGGATGGATAAGCAATGAGGTGCCACTGTACAGCACAGGGAACTCTATCCAGTCTCTTGTGATAGAACACAACAGACAATAACATGAGAAAAAGAATATATATACATGACTGAGTCACTTCGCTGTACAGCAGAAATTGACATAACACTGTAAATCAACTATACTTAAATTTTAAAAAGGATAAATCATATCTTTTAAATTGTGCTGTAGAAAAAGACCTGATCTGTAGCACAATTTAAGAGATAAAATTTATCTCTCATATGAGTTTGGAAGATAGAGTTACCCAGAGCCGCACTGCCTAGCCTGGCAAGTGTTTATATATATTCAAAAATGCATGAACGTTCAATGTGCCGGGTTGGCCCAAGGGAAACTGAGAAGGAAAGAGGAGTGAGCCAGAGAGAGAGAGAGAGAGGAAGGGAGGGAGGGAGGAAGGCAGGAAGGCAGGAAGGCAGGAAGAAAGAAAGGAAGAAAGAAAGAAAGAAAGAAAGAAAGAAAGAAAGAAAGAAAGAAAGAAAGGAAGGAAGGAAGGAAGGAAGGAAGGAAGGAAGGAAGGAGGAAGGAAGGAAGGAAAGAGAGAGAGAGAGAAAGAAAGAGAGAGAGAGAGAGAGAGAGAAAGAAAGAAAGAAAGAAAGAAAAAAGAAAGAAAAACAGGGTCTGGACAAATGATAGACAAGAACTGAAAATATGATGCAACACTATGCACTTAACTCCACTTCTTGCAAACGGGTCCGTCTCAGGAATCACCTCTTCCTTTTTCTCTCCCCCAGCCCTCTGCTTGTTTAGCCAGAATCAGTCCCTCCTTCCCCTCAGTTCCCACCAGTGCTTTCTGCTGCCACCACTAAAGCACAGGTTCCCTGGGGGTGACACTCTGTCCGTCACTGTCTCCCCAATCAAAGCAGGAGCATTTGCGGAGTGGGGAACCAAGTCTGTGCCTCAGTTTTCCTCATCTGTAAAGGGGGTTAACGGCAAGGGTAGCTACTGTGTAGAGCTGTTGGGTATTAAATGAATGATTCCTGACCTGTGCTTGGCGCAGTGATCTTGGCACCCTGCCAGCACCCCATAAAGTTCGGTGTCTGCTATTAATATGGTTAATATCACAACTGTAATTGAGACTGGCCTCAGAACATTGGGAAAGGCCTCACCCTTCAGGAAGCCCTCCGTGATTTCCAGCAGGGAGCTCTGCCAGTGTCCAGGGTGCCTTCATCATACCTCTTCCCCAGGTGTGGGTGCCACCTGCTTACCTGCCGGGAGCCCCTCAAGGGCAGGGACGAAGGTCGGTTCCCCTGGGTTTCCTCAGAGTCCAGCATTGTGGCCAGTGTCCCTTAGGCCTCCAGAACCATCTGCCCACCTGAACGAAAGGCAGGCTGGGAGGGCAGATAAAGCAGGTGTATAATTAACGAATATATGGCAGGTTGTATATGACAATAGCCTGGTGACAAGGTAGAAACTATGTATGCTCAGAGTCCCCATCTGGTTTCAACCTGCATCCTGCCTCCTCCCCCTGCCCCCCCACCCCGCATCTTCCCTGAATTCCAACCTCCCAGGTGGTACGCCTGTCCTGGCCCCCAGTTCTGAGCCCCAGCCCAAGCCCATGCAAGGACCTCTCCTTGGCATGGCCTTCTGCTCCCTTCTTCCAGTCCCATGGTGACAGGTGACTCAGACGTGCACACGTGACGCCCACACCTCCCCCAGGCGAGCCCACCTTCCCACACCTGGCCATTCCGACCTTTCTCCCCGGACCCTTCAGCATCTGATAAAACCGACAGACTCTTTCTCAGACTACATAAGTTGGATTTATTGAGGGATAATTGAGAGACAAATGTATAATCATAAATACACGCATAATTTTTCTAGAGAGAGTAAAATTCACCCTTTCTAGCATACGGTTCTGAGTTTTTTGGTTTGCGGTTCCTTGTTTTTTGTCTTTTTAGGGCCACACCCATGGCATATGGAGTTTCCCAGTTTACGGGTTAAATCAGAGCTGTAGCCTCTGGCTTACACCACAGCCACAGCAATGCAGGATCCGAGCCGCATCTGCGACCTACACCACAGCTCCTGGCAATGCCAGATCCTTAACCTACTGGGCAACGCCAGGGATCGAACCCGTGTCCTCATGGATGCTGGTCAGACTCGTTTCTGAAGAGCCACGATGGGAACTCTGAGTTTGTTTTTGTTTTTTTTTTGTTTTTTTTTAAAGGACTGCAACCGCGGCATATGGAGGTTCCCAGGCTAGGGGTCAAATCAGAGCTACAGCTGCCGGCCTATACCACAGCCAGGGCAACGCCAGATCTGAACCGCATCTGCAACCTACACCACAGCTCACGGCAACGCCGGATTGTTAACCCACTGAACGAGGCCAGAAATCGAACCTGTAACCTCATGGTTCCTAGTCGGATTCATTAACCACTGAGCCATGACGGGAACTCCTGAGTTTGTTATTTTTCAATGTTTTGTCCTTCCTCCCTTCCTTCCTTCCTTCCTTCCTTCCTTCCTTCCTTCCTTCCTTCCTTCCTTCCTTCCTTCCTCTCTCTCTCTTTCTTTCTTTCAACCACGCCTGAAGCAGGCAGAAGTTCCCTGGCCAGGGGTGGAACCCTTGCTACAGCAGTGACAACACCAGATCCTTAAACCACTAGGACACCAGAGAACCCCCAACGGTTCTTTCTTTGAAGTAAAATATGTGTACACTGAAATGCACTATTCCTAAGGATACCCTCCCATGCATTTTGACAAATATATATCCAACTACATAGAAAATGGGAGTTCCCGTTGTGGCGCAGTGGAAATAAATCCGACTAGGATCCATGAGGATGTGGGTTTCATCCCTGGCCTCGCTAAGTGGGTTAAGGATCCAGTGTTGCCGTGAGCTGTGGTGCAGGTTGCAGACGTGGCTCGGATCTGGTGTTGCTGTGGCTGTGGTGTAGGCTGGCAGCTGTAGCTCCAACTTGACCCCTAGCTTGGGAACTTCCATAAGTCGTGCGTGTGGCTCTAAAAGGCAAAAAAAAAAATAAAAAAATACATAGAAGGTTCCCATGCCCCATAATGTCACTTCCTGCTCCTTCCTTGTCAATCCCTGCATGCACTCCTCCCCTTGCCCCACCCCAGGTAACTACTGTTCTGATTTTTAACACCATAAAGTTTGGTCTGTTCCAGGCCTTTTAATAAACAGAATCCTATAGGCAGTGATATTTTATGTCTGTTTTCCTTCACCCCACATAACGCTTTTGATATTCATCCGTGTTGTCACATGAATCAGAAGTCTCTTTCTTTTTTTTTTTTTTCTCTTTTATGGCCGCACCCTCCGCGTATGGAAGTTCCTGGGCCAGGGACTGAATCCGAGCCACAGCTGTGACCTGTGCTACAGCTGCAGAAACACCGGATCCTGTAACCCACTGAGCTGGGTGGGGGATTGAATTCATGCCTCCGCAGTGACTGCAGACCAGAGTTCCTGCAGTCAGAGCCTCTTCTTTTTTTTTTAAAACACCCTTTCTAAAAGAAGACCTCAGGTCCCTTCCCTGCCTTACCCTCCACTGCTTTTTTTTTTTTCCTAAGGCCGCACCCTCGGTATATGGAAGTTCCCGGGCTAGAGGTCAAATTGCCTGCACCGCGGCCACAGCCACACCAGATCAGAGCCACATCTGTGAGGCCAGTGGTTGAACCCGCATCCTCATGAGTACTAGTCAGGTTCTTAACCCCCCCAGCCACAGTGGGAACTCCTGCCGTCAGATTCCGAACCCATTGTGCCACAGCTTTTTTATCTGATTCATTCAATTCACACTCCCATCCTACACACAGAAAGTTCCCAATTTGTTCCTCTTTTTCAGTCTTCTGTCTCTCTCTCTCATCTCCCCTCTCCCCTGAAATCTTAGCAGTCCTTGAGGCTGTGTGGCTGGGGGCAAACAGGGTAAATGTTTACACTTCGTGGGGAGTAGGCTTGGTTTTCGGATCACACTGCCCAACACTGTGGCCACAAGTCCCACGAGTCTAAGTTTAAATGAATTAAAATTGGAGTTCTCGTCGTGGGTCAGTGGTTAATGAATCCGACTAAGAACCATGAGGTTGCGGGTTCGATCCCTGGCCTTGGGTTAATGATCCGGTGTTGCTGTGAGCTGTGGTGTAGGTCACAGACGCAGCTCAGATCCCGCGTTGCTGTGGCTGTGGTGTAGGCCGGGCAGCTACAGCTCCTATTAGACCCCTAGCCTGGGAATCTCCATATGCCGTGGGTGCGGCCCTTGATAAGGCAAAAAGACAAAAAAAAGAATTAAAATTAAATACAATTGAAAATTCAGTTTCCTGATCTCGTTAGTAATTTTTTTTTTAGGGCTCCATCTAAGGCGTGTGGAGGTTCCCAGGCTAGGGGTCCAGTCAGAACTGCAGCCGCCGGCCTACACCACAGCCACAGCAACCCAGGCAGGATCCTTAACCCACTGAACAAGGCCAGGAATCTAACCCACATCCTCATGGATACTAGTCAGGTTCGTTACCACTGAGGCGTAACGGGAATTCCTTGTTTCAAATTCCTATTTCCAATGCTCAACAGCCACATGAGGCTGGCTGCCACCATGTCGGCAGCCCAGATATGCAACATTTCTCTTTTGTGGAAAGTTCTGGAGAGGGGCTATAGGAAAATCAACCTGTCTCTTCAGTTGTGACTGTCTTTCCTAAGATTATTCCAACGCGTTATTTTGCCAGACAGCTGCCTTCCCACTGAGGGTGAGGACAGGAAGAAATGTAGAGGCGAGAATGAGAAAAAAGGATCCAGCCACAATAATAATTGTCTGGCACTTTGTAAGCACTCATTATATTTAAAAAATAGACACTTAATTACCATCTAATGAGTATCTACTCAGTGCCAGGTACTTTCTTGATTACGTTATCTAACATATGTTTATTCCCAGAGAAATAAAGTTGGAGCAAGAGAGAGCAACACTCCAGCCAAGCCCTTTCTTTTCCAAATAGCAGAGGAATTAACTCTTTTTTTTTTTTTTTTGGCGGTGCCCAGGGTTTGCAGAAGTTCCTGGGCCAGGAATCGAACCCACCCCACAGTGGCAACACAAGCCACAGCAGTGACAATGCTGGATCCTTAACTCACTGAGCCACACGGGAGCTCTGGGATTAACTCTTTCAGCTCCACGTGTCTTGCGGGGCCAGCCATCTTGTAAGGAAATCTCTCTAAAATGTGCCATTTGCTCACCCTAAAACAGGGCTCATTATCTTCCCCCGACCTTCTCCAGTACCTGTATTTTCTGTGTTGGTACATGGTCTCTCCATATATCCAGTCCTCTAGGTTAGACAAGAGGCAGCCTCATCACCGTCTCTTTCCTCCTCACCCCCTCACAGTTGAGCCCTCTTGTCCCTGTCTCTGCCCAAGCCCGTCTCTCCATCCCCATGGCCATAGCCTCAGTTACCCTGAACCCAGCGTCCTCTCAGACCTCCAGGTTTCCTCTCAGACCTGTCCCTCACATGGTCTTCTTACACTCAGAACTCATTCCTTCCTTCTTCCTCCTGTGGATCCCCAGTGCTTTTAGAACAACATCCCAGCTCTTCAGTTTGGCCTTGAACAATGCTGCCTTTCACCTCTGCCAAAGCACTGCCCCCTTTACCCGGAATTCCCTCCCCCTCACTCCCTGGTAAACTCCTATTCATCCTTCAACACCCAACTAAAAAATCCCCTCTTCCAGGAGAAGAGACACATGCCTGGAACTGAGAAAGCAATTAAGTGTCCTAGAGATGCAGGGTTAAAATGCCTGGGCTAAGTGTCCTTGAGATGCAGCACCTTGTAATACTGCATGTCACAGCCCCGTCAAACTAACCTGTGCCCTCTTCTCTATGTAAATCCAGTGGTGTCCTGCCTCCTCACATTTGCCCAACCTGTTTCCTCACTTTTTTTTTTTTTTTTTTTTTTGCTTTTTAGGGCTACATCCGTGACATATGGAGGTCCCCAGGCTAGGGGTCGAATGGGAGCTATAGCTACCGGCCTACGCCACAGCCACAGCAACACTGTCCAAGCCACATCTGTGACCTATGCCGCAGTTTGCAGCAACGCCAGATCTTTAACCCACTGTGTGAGGCCAGGAATCAAGCCAGCATCCTCATGGACACTGGCTGGATTCTTAACCTACTGAGCCACATCAGGAACTCCCAAGTTTCCCCTTTTTATAAGGATATCAGTCATATTAGACTAGAGATCACAACTTGAGCATTTGCAAAGATTCTATTCCCAAATAAGATCATATTCACGGGTCCTTGGGGTCAGAACTCCAACATCTTTGGTTGAGGGGAGGCAAAATTCAACCTGTCAAGACTCAGCTCAAATCCTGATTAGGGAGTTCCCGTTGTGGCTCAGTGGTTAACGAATCCGACTAGCATCCATGAGGATGCAGGTTCATTCCCTGGCCCTGTTCAGCGGGTTAAGGATCCAGCGTTACTGTCAGCTGTGGTGTAGGTCGCAGACGCGGCTCAGATCCCGCGTTGCTGTGGCTGTGGTGTAGGCTAGCAGCTGTAGCTCCTGTTAGACCCCTAGCCTGGGAACCTCCATATGCCGTGGGCGCGGCCCTTTTAAAAAGCAAAAAAAAACAAACAAACATAAATTCCATCGCCCAGTGTTTAGGACATTCCCCTTGGCATCTTGGAGTTGTTTAATCTGCAGTTTTTTTTCCTCCTGCCCATTTCCTGGTTTGAAACCTGTGAGGTGAAGAGGGAGCGGAATCACGGGGTGTGGTTCTCAGAAGAATCTCAGCGGTTTTCCACCGTGTCGAATTCACTCCGTCCGTCAGTGCTGAGAAGCCCCAACAGCTGCGAGGCTGCCAGGCCGTCAGATCCTGATGCCAGCAAGGGGCCCGGGCGGGTGATTCTCGGGCGCTGTATCACAGCCCCGCCCCTGCCAGCTTTATTTAGAACAACGCGCGCATAAAAGACAGCTGCCCAGCATCGTGTGCAGCTCAGTGAACTATCACAAAGGGAGCACGTCCAGGAAGCAAGATTTAAAAAGCAGAACACCCGTCCCAGTCCTGCTGAAGCCTTCCTTGTGTCTCTCCTTTTGGTGCCGCAGATTCGTTCTCCTGGATTTTTTTCTCACTCTCTCTGTCTCTGTTTCATGGCCATCCCCCAGCATATGGAGGTGAGCTCCCGGCCGGATACTGACTCTGAACAACGACTGAGACCTAGGCAGCTGCAGCAACACTGGATCCTTAAATCCACCGCCCTAGGCCAGGGATGGAACCTGCCCCTCCGCAGCGACCCGAGCTGCTGCTGTCGGTTCTTAACCCACGACGCCACAGTGGGAACTCTCCTCTCTCTCTCTCTCTCTCAAAATTTCATATAAATGGAAATGAACATTACCATAACGTATCCAGGTTCTAGGTGGATTGTTTATTCTCATCGCTGTGTGGTGGGCGTTGGCATCGGCCTGGGGGGGAGGGGCCCGATCCAGCCTGTTGCCCCTTTGTGTAAATAAAGTTTTATTGGAACACAGCTACGCCCAGCCATCTACTATTGTTCAGTAGCGGCTTGCGTGCCGAGGAGTCTGCGGCCGAGACCGTCTGGCCCAGAAATATTTTCGGAAAGCTGAAACTGTTTACTCTCCGGTCCTTAACAACAACAACAAAGGTTGTCAGCCCCTGCCGGATGACATTCCATTGTACGACGATGACACTATTTATTCATCCAACTGTGAATGGGTATTTGTGTAGTTTCCAGTTGGGGGTATTACAATAGGGCTGCTAAGAACATTCTAGAACAAGGGTTGTCAAACCCTTTTTTTTTTTTGGTCTTTTTAGGGCCGCACCCGCGGCATATGGAAGTTCCCAGGCTCGGGGTCGAATCGGAGCTGCAGCTGCCGGCCTTCACCACAGCTCACAGCAACGCCAGATCCCTGACCCACTGAGTGAGGCCAGGGATCGAACCCGCATCCTCATGGCTCCTAATTGGATTCTTAACCCGCTGAGCCACAGTGGGAACTCCTGTCAAACTTTTTCTAATCATTTTCTAATTAGACCAGTGATTCTCCGCAGGAGGCCGTTGTGTCCCCTAGGGGAACTCAGCAATGTCTGGAGACCACTTGGGTTGTTGCTGAGGTCTGAAGGTGTGTCGCCCCCTCCAGATTCCTGTGTTGAGATACACACCCCCAAAATGATGGTGGGGACTGGGGGTGGGACCTTTGGGTGTTAGGTAGTGAAGATGGAGCCCTCACTATCTGGCTTAGTTCTCTTATAAGGGGGCCCCAAGAGGAGTTCCCGCTGTGGTTCAAGGAAATTGGGAGCGTCTTTGCAGCGCCAGGACGCAGGTTCAATCCCTGGCTGGGGCACCAGTGGGTTAAGGAGGTGGTGGGTGTTGCCACGGCTGCAGCGTAAGTCGCAACTGATCTTGAATTTGCTCCTGGCCCGGGAATTTCAAAAAAGAAGGGGGACCCCAAGAGCCCCCTGGCCCCTACAACCATGTGTGAATACAAGAAGACTGTGCCCCTGTTGCAGGCCCTCACCCGCCCATGTTGGCACCTTGGCCCTTGAACTTCAGCCTCCAGAATGGTGAGAAATAAATGTCTGGTTTTTAAGCTACCTGCCTTTGGCATTTTGTTACAGGAGCCCAAACAGATGTAGACAGTTCACCTGACTGGCAAGGAGTGCTGCTGGGTGGCGCCTAGGGGTGTCGCTACATCCCGCTGTGTCCAGGACAGCCCCACAACGAGGAATTGTCACCCCAAAGGTCAGTAGTGCTGAGGGCGGAGAACCCCTCCCCAGAGCCTTAGCCCCATGGGCCAGCATCACAGCAGATCCAGAAAGCTCCTTGGACATGTGGACTCCCGGACCCCACCCCAGACTGTGCACATCAGAATCTGCATTTGAGCAGCCCCCCCAGAGGAGCTCTGTGTTCGCTTGAGACCCAGACTGCATAATGGGGCTTGCATGGATTACACACGTGGATAACAGTCGCCACGAAGGCAACAGCCACAGGAGTTCCCACTGTGGCACAGTGGGTTAATGATCCAGCTTGTCTCTGTGGAGGCGCCGGTTCGATCCCCAGCCCGGCTCAGTGAGTTAAGGTTGTCCAGCGTCCTTGCAGCTATGGTGTAGTTTGCAGCTCTGGCTCAGATGGGATTGGATCCCTGGCTCAGGAACTTCCATGTGCTGCGTTCCGGATAAAAAAGGGAAAGAAAAAAAAAGAAAGAGAGAGGAAGAAAGGAAGAAGAAGGGGGGCGAGGGAAGGAGGAAGTGAGGAAGGAAGGAGGAAAGAAAGCAACAGTTACAGATAAACTACAGACAAAAACAATTGAAAGAATAAATCAGGAGTTCCCATCGTGGTGGCTCACCAGAAATGAATCTGGCTAGGAACCATGAGGTTGCGGGTTCGATCCCTGGCCTCGCTCAGTGGGTTAAGGATCCGGTGTTGCCATGAGCTGTGGTGTAGGTCGCAGACGCGGCTCGGATCCCCGTGGCTGTGGCTGTGGCGTAGGCCGGCAGCTACAGCTCCGATTGGACACCTAGCCTGGGAACCTCCATATGCCACAGGTGCGGCCCTAAAAAAGCAAAAAATGAAATAAAATAAAGCATTACAGATTACATGCATTAACTAAAGAATGCTTTGCAAAGACTGCATAATCTCTCAATACCTGTTAAACTGCTCCGACATGCTTGACTGAAATAAACATTATTCGTAATTTTTAGAAAGAGAATGAAAGAAAGCAACAGCTACAAACCCAGCCTAATGTGGGGACAGGTATCAAGTCCAAAACCGTGAGTGGCTTTGCTGTCAGATGTGGGATTTTTTTTCCAAAATGGCGGCCAACTCTTGCAGATGGTCCCAGTGCCATGGAGCCAAATCTCTCAGTTTCCAAGCCAGTCACACCCCTGGAACAGCTGGTCTAAACTCAGACCAAGCAAGAAGCATTTCATGTTTATGTGTAAAACAGAGTTAAGTTCCAGGCTCAGATCATTACGAACGGGTTTTCCGTCTACCCAAATTCTCTTCCTCTTGGCTGCCAGGACGCAAAAGGCAGATGTGCCCTGACCGAGGCCACACAGCCAGGATTCCAACCCTCTACTCTTGTCTTCAAAAGACAAGCACACATCCTATCTACTCCATTCCTGCATGTAGTCTTGCTTTTTTCCCTTTTTTTTTTTGGCCATGCCTGTCCCTGGGCCAGAGATCGAACCTGTGCCGTAGCAAGTGACTAGAGCCACAGCAGTGACAGTGTCCGATCCTTAACCCACTGAGCCACCAGGGAACTCCCGTTTACTCATTTTGCATTCATTCATTCATTCTTCCAGTAAATGTATATACTGAGCGTCTATTGTGTGCCAGGCACTGGGGATACCGCGGTAAACAAAACAGAAGTTCCTATCTGTTATTCTTTCCTGATCCTGCCCTGGCTTTCCCTAGGACTGCAGCATCCAGAAGAAATAGAATGCAAGCCGCACACGTGATTTCAAATTTTCTAGTAGCCACAGTAAAAAAAGAAACAGGCACCACTCATTTCTGTAATATATTTCATTTAGCCAGCTGTATCCAAAGCATTACCATTTCAACCCATGATGAGGATAACAAATTATAATGAAGATATCTAACAGTTTTTTTTTCACACTCAGTCTTCGAAATCCAGGCTGTGCTTTGCACTCACAGCCCATCTCAGCTTGAACCAGTCGCCTTTCAAGAGCTCAGGAGTGACAGGTAGCAACTGGCTGCCGTGTTAGACAATGGGGTCAAGGTTCAAATTCAACATTCCCCCAAACAGAGTCCTTTCAGGTCTGGATTAAGCCCCTGCTCACTTGGCTGGATCTCCTCCTCTTGGCCAAGATTGTTCTTATCATTCTCTCTCCAAATCTGTCTCCTTCTCTCACCCCACCCCCACTCATTCTTCCTTTGCCAAAAGGTTACTTTAGCACTTGTTCCCTCCTCTCCAAGCGGGGGGCTGTCCACATGCATCCTTGTTACTTTTGTCATTCACGCTTTCACACATTCATTCACTCAGCCAACAAGTATTTATTGAGCACCTACTGTGTACCAGGTGGTGTTCTAGATGCCGGGGATACAGCACGGAGGAAGTTCAGGCTGTTGTTGCTGTTGTTTTCTTATGGCCACACCCGTGGCCTATGGAAGTTCCTGAGCCAGGGGTTGAATCCGAGCTGCAGCCGCGACCTAAAACCCAGCTTTGGCAATGCAAGATCCTTTAACCCACTGCACTGGGCCAGGGATGGAACCACACCTCCGAAGTGACCCAAGCTGCTGCAGTCAGATTTTTTTGTTGTTGTTTTTTGCTTTTTTTTGCTTTTTAGGGCCTCACCCGCAGCATATGGAAGTTTCCAGGCTAGGGGTTGAATCGGAGCTGCAGCTGCCAGTCTACACCATAGCCTCGTCTGTGAACTACACCACAGCTCACGGTAATGCAGGATCCTTAACCCACTGAGCAAGGCCTGGGACCGAACCCACATCCTCATGGATACTAGTTGGATTCGTTTCCACTGTGCCACAATGGAATCTGCAGTCAGATTCCCTCTTTTTTTTTTTTTTCGTTATCATGCCCCATCATAGGCGACTAGATATAGTTCCCATGGCTATACAGCAGGATCTCATTGCTTATCAATTCCAAAGGCAATAGTTTGTATCTATGAACCCCAAATTCCCAGTCCATCCCACTCCCTCCCCCTCCCCCTTGGCAAGCACAAGTCTGTTCTCCAAGTCCATGAGTTTCTTTTCTGTGGAAAAGTTCATTTGTGGAGTTCCCATCGTGGCTCAGCAGAAATGAATCCGACTAGGAACCATGAGGTTACGGGATTGATTCCTGGCCTTGCTCAGTGGGTTAAAGATCCTGCATTGCCGTGAGCTGTGGTGTAGTTCGCAGACGAGGCTGTGGTGTAGGCCAGCAGCTGCAGCTCCGATTCAACCCCGAGCCTGGGAACCTCCACATGCCGTGGGTGCAGCCCTAAAACAACAAAAGACAAAAAAAAAGAGAAAGAAAGAAAGGTTCATTTGTGCCGTATATTAGGTTCCAGATATAAGTGATATCATATGGTATTTGTCTTTCTCTTTCTAATTTCACTTAGTATGTGAGTCTGTAGTTCCATCCATGTTGCTGCAAATGGCATTATTTTGTTCTTTTTTATGGCCGAGTAGTATTCCATTGTGTATCTGTACCACATCTTCCTAATTCATTCATCTGTCGGTGGACATTTAGGTTGTTTCCATGTCTTGGCTGTTGTGAATAGTGCTGCAACGAACATTCAGGTGCATGTGTCTTTTCCAAGGTAAGTTTTGTCTGGATATATGCCCAAGAGTCGGATTTCTGGGTCACATGGTAGTTCTATGTATAGTTTTCTAAGGTGCCTCCATACTATTTTCCATAGTGGTTGTACCAGCTTCCATTCCCACCAACAGTGCAGGAGGGTTCCCTTTTCTCCACACCCTCTCCAGCATTTGTTATTTGTGGACTTATTAATGATGTCCATTCTGACTGGTGTGAGGTGGTACTCATACTAGGTTTTTTTTGTTTTGATTTTGTCTTTTTGCCTTTATCTAGAGCCGCACCTGCGGCATATGGAGGTTCCCAGGCTAGGGGTCTAACAGGAGCTGTAGCCGCCGGCCTTCGCCACAGCCACAGCAACGCGGGATCAGAGCCGCGTCTGCAACCTACACCACAGCTCACGGCAATGCCAGATCATTAACCCACTGAGCAAGGCCAGGGATCAAACCTGCAACCTCATGGTTCTTAGTCGGATTCGTTAACCACTGAGCCATGAAGGGAACTCCTCATAGTAGTTTTGATTTGCATTTCTCTAATAATCAGTGATGTTGAGCATTTTTCATGTGCTTGTTGGCCACCTGTATTTCTTCTTTGGAGAAATGTCTATTTGAGTCTTTTGCCCATTTTTCAGTTGGGTTGTTGGATTTTTGCTGTTGAGTTGTATAAGTTGTTTGTATATTTTAGAGATTAAGCCCTTGTCAGTTCCATCATTTGAAACTATTTTCCCCCATTCTGTAAATTGTCTTTTTTTTTTTTTATGGTTTTCTGTGCTGTGCAAAAGCTTGTCAGTCTGATTAGGTCCCATTGGTTTAGTTTTGCTTTAAGTCTGTTGCCTTGGGAATGCAGTCAGATTCTTAACCCAATGAGCCACAGCGGGAACTCGGGAAGTTCTTATCCTCATAGAACTTCCTTCTGATTGAGAGCCCCTCCCAGCCGAGGGTTCCCACAGAAAAATGCCTGATGCTCTGAGAATACAGAACAGAGGGATCTGACTTTGCGGGGACCATCCGGAGCGCTTCCCCGAAGAGGTGTCCTCATTGAGCTTTGACTTGGAGAGTGAGTAGCGGTTATTAGGTAGAATGGGAGGGAAAGGTGGTCCAGGCAGAGGCAACAGCATATGCAAAGGTCTTGTAACAGGAGGATACAAGACTCATGCAGAGAACAGAAAGGTCAGGGCTGCCGGAGAGAAGCAGGCAGGACCGAGTGTGCGATGAGGCGGGAAGGCTGGTCAGGGCTGAGGGGCGAGGAGTTTGGACTTGGTCCTGAGCACAAAGGGAGCCTCCAAACACTTGAAGCGGGGAGGGCAGGCTGGTATTTTGTATCAGAAGGGCAACTACGGGAGTTCCCATTGTGGCTCAGTAGGCTAAGAACCTGACACAGTGTCCATGAGGATGCAGGCTTGATCCCTGGCCTCGTTCAGTGGGTTAAGAATCTGGCATTGCTGTGAGCTGTGGTGTAGGTTGCAGACGAGGCTTGGCTCTAGTGTTGCCGTGGCAGTGGTATAGGCTGGCTGCTCCAATTTGACCCCTAGCCCGGGAACTTCCTTATGCTACAGGTGCAGCCCTAAAAAAGGCAAAAAAAAAACATAAACAAAACCAAAACACTTCCGTCAGATGTCATGCCTCCTCTGCCCCAAATTCTCCCAAGAGGGACTGAATGTCTGTGTTGCTCCCAAACGCATCCGTTGAAGCCGTTGGGGGCTTTGCAGATACTTAGGTTCGGGTGTGGTCATGAGGTGGGCGCCCCCAGGATGGGGTCAGCGCCCTCTACGAGAAGAGGGGGAGAGGCCAGTGTTCTCTCTGCAAGCTGGGGAGACAGCTCTTACTGGGAAAGGATCTGCTGACACCTTGGCCTTGCACTTCCCAGCCTCCAGACTGAGAAATAAATTCCTGTTGTTTGAACCATCTGGTCTGTGGTATGTTTTTATGGCAGCCTGAGCAGACTGAGGCACCCCGCCTGGCTCCTGCCTCACTCTGTGGAAGCAAAGGGCTCACCAGAGGCCGGCACGTCCCCACCCTGGCTCCCTCTGACCTTTTCTCGGATCTTCAGCTCTTTCCCTCCCACCCCCCAGCTGCCGTCCCGTTCGTTTTTTGCTGTTTATTGAAAATGTCAGACATGTTTGCACCCCAGGACCTTTGCACTTGCTGTCTTCTCTGTCTGGGAGGCTCCCCCCCGGAAATATGACCGTGACTCACGCCCTCATCTCCATCCAGACTTCACCTTCGTCAGTGAGGTAGGCACTGCTGGCAGAACCATGGAAACTATCAAAAACCCCTCTTAGCTCTCATTCTCTTTCCTGCTCTATTTACTTCTCTTTGGTGCAT
Source organism: Catagonus wagneri (assembly GCA_004024745.2). Taxonomy (NCBI): domain Eukaryota; kingdom Metazoa; phylum Chordata; class Mammalia; order Artiodactyla; family Tayassuidae; genus Catagonus; species Catagonus wagneri. The sequence goes on along the minus strand of PVHT021183540.1, from coordinate 178,727 downwards.
AAGACCACCTAACAGGGCATATGTTGTAAGTATTTGCTTTACTTATGGCCTGTCTCCCCCTTTAGAACACGAGCCCCAGGCTCGGTGTCTGTGTTGGTCGCCGTTGCAGGCTCAGTGTCTAGAACGGTGCCCGGCATGTAGTCGGTGCGTATTCTGTCTCTACGAATACATGAATGAATGATTCAACAAATATTTCTGCTCTGTTCCTAGAACAGGGGTGGAGGCTGGGTTCCGGAGACCCGCAGAGCTCAGATAAGGCTCTGCCCTGGGAGGTCAACGTCCAGGGCAGGGAGGGCTGGACCTCTCAAGGGAAAGAGAACCAGTGTCACAACACAGACCGATAAAGACGGTGAGGGAGACGAGTTCGAAGGTCGGGCGGGCATACAAATCCTGTAAAAATAAATAGCTGCTTCTTTTTCAGTGCTAACACAGGGGTCAGCCGTGGCTGGCTGTTTTATTAAAGTTTTGTTGGATCACCATCAGTGACAGCACTGGGTCCTTAACCCACTGCACCACCGAAGAACTCCTAAAAGCTCACATTTTCTTTTCTTCTGCTTCCTCTTTTTTTCTTTTCTTTTCTCTCTCTCTCTCTCTTTTTTTTTTTTTTTTTTGTCTTTTCAGGGCCGCACTCATGGCATATGGAGGTTCCCAGGCTAGGGGTCAAATCTGAGCTGTAGCGGCCGGCTAACACAGCAGCCACAGGAACGTGGCATCCAAGCCGCGTCTGTGACCTACACCCCAGCTCATGGCAAGACCGGATCCTTAACCCACTGAGCAAGGCCAGGAATCAAACCCGCATCCTCATGGATGCTAGTCATGTTTGTTAACCACTAAGCCATGACAGGAACTCCTCTTTTCTTTTTTTTAAGGGCTGCACTTATGGCTATGGAAGTTCTTGGCCAGGGATTGAATCCAAACCACCAATGTGACTAACAGAACTGTGGCAATGCTGGATCCTTAACCCACTGTGCCATAGCGGGAACTCCTGGCTGTGGTCTTGATTGAGCACCAGCTGTATACCGGATGCCCAGGGAACATGTAGGAACTTCATGTTCGCATCATGAAATTCAGCTTCACAAGTGCCATGGCCCAGATGAGAAACAGAGGCACAGAAAGGCGAAGGCTGTTGCCCAAGTTCACACAGCTAGTACGTGGCTCCCCAAACAGAGGTTAAAGGACAGCAGAAAAGAAGAAAGGAAGGAAAAGGAAGCCAAGAGAAAGGAGAGACACAGAAAGATGAGGATCCAGAGATGAAGGACAGAGACCCAGACAGAGGGAAAGACAAAAAAAGAAAGAAAGAAAGAAAGAAAGAAAAAGAAAGAAAGAAGGAAAGAAAACAGAGGGACCAAGATGGAAAAACAGGAAGGACCTGGGGAGGGTGTGGGGTGCCCTGGCCCCAGGGGCAGCCTCGGAGCTGAAGTCTGAACAGAAATGGCATAGCCCCTCTCCCAACACACTCAAGGCGGGTGACAGAGGTGAGAGGAAGGTGGCTGTGGCTGTGATAATATTGGGAGCCTGGAGCTTGTGGGTGTGACCGTGCCCCACCCTGTGGGTATGCAAGTCACTGAACCAGGGGAGAAGTGCCTCAGGCGATGGGCCCCAGCACTGCCTCAGGGTGACACCCAAACCCAGGCCAGGGTGTGTGTGTGTGTGTGTGTGTACGCACATCTGTGCCAAGTAAAGGTGCCAAGTCCTAACAGCTAAACCACCACCAGGGAACACCACCCCAGATTTTTTTCCATGATAGGTTATTTCAAGATTATTAGAATATAGTTCCCTGTGCTATAAGCAGATCTTTTTTGTTTATTAGAATCAAATATGTAAATGATTTTGAATAGCATAATCTGCAGCTCAATTGTTGACTCTAAAATGAAACCCTTGTAGTCACCCCTGGGTCAAGAAACAGAGCCCCGGACTTCCCCTGGTGGCTCAGCGGGTTGCAAACCCAACTAACATCCATGAGGATGCAGATTCGATCCCTGGCCTTGCTCAGTGGGTTAAGGATCCGGCATTGCCGTGAGCTGTGGTGTAGGCCGGCAGCTACAACTCCAATTTGAACCCTAGCCTGGGAACCTCCCTATGCCACGGGTGTGGCCCTAAAACAAACAAAAAACCTGTAAACCTGCAACAAATGATTTTTACACCTTGCTACTAGAAAACAAAGGAAAGTACTTATTTTTCATTTATTTATTTTTGCCTTTTTAGGGCCACACCTGCGGCCTATGGAGGTTCCCAGACTAGGGGTCGAATAGGAGCTGCAGCTGCCAACTTACATCACAGCCACAGCAACGCAGGATCGGAGCCACGTCTGCAACCTACACCACAGCTCACGGCAACTCCGGATCCTTAACCCACTGAGCAAGGCCAGGGATCGAACCTGCATCCTCATGGATCCCAGTCAGGTTTGTTAACCGCTGAGCCACGAAGGGAACTCCTTTAGAGTTCATTTTTTAGATTCTACATATAAATGATATCATATGGTATTTGTCTTTCTCTTTGTGACTTACTTCACTTAGTGTAGTCATCTCTTGGTCCATCCATGTTGCTGCGAGCACTTATTAGTTTTAAATTTAAAAAAACGAAAACAGGAATGCACTTCGACTAATCTACGAATAACCCTTAGCAGGTTTATCTAGTGACTCTCCCTTTGACGGGCATTGGGGTGGTTTCCGCTTGGAATCCTTACAAGGAGCGGGGCTGTGGGCATCGGTGCCCCCGTTTCTCCCGGGCACACACGGAGCTGGGGACGCGCAGACGGCCGGCACTCCTAGTTCCTGCCAAACCGTTTTCCAAAAGGGCTCGTTCCAATTTCTCCTCCCACGGTCGTGCTGGGGAACAGGCCACCGTTTCAGCAACGAGGCGCTGTGGTCGGGGGGACGGGGCGGGGCTGGCAGGGGACCCAGAGAGAACCCCACGCCCACGCCCGTCGGCTGGTACCGCCTCCTCTCATTCCACCTCCTCCTCCTCTGGGTCAGAGCCAAAACCCTCCACCCGCTTCCCTGGCATTCTCCGCCTGCCTCACGCCAAGGCCAGGCCGAGCCGAGCCATTAGTGCCGCGCAGCCGGGCTCAGGGAGTGACCCCGTCCGGGCTGTCTGGCCCCACTCCCGCTTCTGGATCCAGCGCAGCTGCCTTGATCTGCTGAGCCTCAGTTTCCACATCTGTCAAATGAGGATTTTTTTTTTTTTAAGCGGCATGCCTATAAAATGTGCTAAGTCATGCCTTCATTCAGGCAATACACTGTTTTATGCCAATTACTTTACGAGGTCCATGGAGCACAATAAAACTTCTGGAAATAGTCCAGCAGCAGGCACAACTTTTTACAATCACAATGTGTGTGTAAAGCACAGGTTTTTTTCCCTCTTTTTAGGGCCGCCCCTGCGGCATATGGAGGTTCCCAGGCTAGGGGTCGAATCAGAGCTACAGCTGCCGGCCTACACCACAGCCACAGCAACGCGGGATCCGAGCCACATCCATGACCCACACCAGATCCTTAACCCACTGAGCGAGGCCAGAGATGGAACCCGAATCCTCAGGGACATTATGTCGGGTTCTTTATCTGTTGAGCCACAACAGGAACTCCTTTTTTTTTTTTTTTTTGGCTGCACCCAGGCCAGGAATCAAACCCATGCCACAGCACTGACAATTCCAGATCCTTAACCCACTGAACCACCAGGGAACTCCTAAAGTCTTCTCCATGTGTTTTTTTGTTTTTTTTTCTCTAGCCTGTGGCATATGGAATTCCTTGGCCAGGGGTCAGATCTGAGCCACAGTTGCGACCTACACCACAGATCTTTAACGCCCTGTGCTGGCCGCTAAGTCCCGCTGATGCAGAGACACCAGCCCTCCCTTTGTGCTACAGTAGAAACTCCCTAAATTCTTACAACTTTGTGTTGTGTTCGAGAGCCTGGACCTTGGAACTGGACTGCCAAGTTTCAAATCCCAGCCCTCCCACTTGTTAGCTGTGCCACCTTAGAATAGTTTCATAACCTCTCTGGTCCGAAATCCCCCCCATTTCTCAAGGTGGGTCAAAACAGTACCTGTCTCAACAAGTTGCTGTGAAATGAAATGAGCTGATATCTGTAAAGCTCTTCCTACAGTGCCTGATAGGTAGGAAGAGCTCAAGAGACCTAAGGCGTTGTTCTCTGACCTTGTGTGGTTGTCATGAGAATGACTCAGATTAACTCGGATGTGTAGCATTAGGCAGATAGGATTTTGGTGGCAACTAGCCGTATCTACCACATTTCCCTTGCGCCCCTGAGCCTACAGAACATTCGTGGAGCCTCTTGATGGCCAAACACACACCACCATCCCACCATTATGGCTGCCAGGAGTGGTTTTAGAAGAAGGCATGGACAAATTTTTTTTTTGTCTTTTTAGGGCCACACCCGCCGCGTATGGAGGTTCCCAGGCTAGGGGTGTAACAGGAGCTGTAGCTGCCGGCCTACATCACAACCACAGCACCTCAAGGATCTGAGCCGTGTCTACAACCTACACCACAGCTCACGGCAACACCAGATCCTTAACCCACTGAGTGAAGCCAGGGATCAAACCCACAACCTCATGGTTCCTAGTCAGATTCGTTTCCTTTGTGTCACAATGGGAACTCTGGCATAAGGGAACTTCTCTGAAAGGTTTGTCTTCTCTCTGAGCCAGCCCCAGACTTTTAGGATGAGTTTTCACAGCTCTCAGGTCCCTAAGTTTTAAGAGGGCTTTGAACTGGTCATTCAAGCTCACAAATATTCCAACTCTCAATCCTTCTGGGATCACTTTTTTTTTTCTTTTTGATCACCGTTGTGTGACTCAGTTTGGCCAAATTGAGGTGTCATTTGGAGGTAGAAACATTTAAGCACAACTGTAGCGTTTCTTCTTTTTTCTCCCTCTACTAGAGCCCTAAGCAGGCAACCATAATGAAAAGAGCAAAAACTGTTCGTAGCTTTAAACTGAGATATTGGGGCTGTTTATTATAGAAGCATAACCCAGCCCACCCTGACTAATACAGTCATGCATCTTTATGTCCCCTCACCCCTGCCAGACTCAGAAGACCCCATGTTCACGTTCAAGTCTTTTATTTTCTCTCTTTCTCGAATCTCTCTCTCATTCTCAGCTCAGTGTGCTTCTCTCTTCTTCTCCATTCTCATAAACTCAGGTACAGAAGATTAAGTAAATAATCTTCAGCTCATAAAGTGTATAAAAACAGACAGCAGTTAGATAATACTTGTTATGTGCTATTGTAAACTCCTTATACATTTTATGTTTTTCTTTCTTGGGAAAACCCTGCAATGTCGGGACTCTTCGTTATCCCATTTTATGGATGAGGCAGCTAAGGCACAGAGAAATTACCTAATTTCACCCAGGCGCCCCCATAATTAAGTGGCAGAGCTTAATTACTAATTTTTTTTTCTGGCTGCATCCACAGCATATGGAAGTCCCTGGGCCAGGGTTCACACCCATGCCACAGTGACAGCCCGAGCTTCTTCTGTGACAATGCCAGGTCCTTAACCCACTGTGCCCCAAGGGAACTCCTTCATTATTAAGTAACTAAAACAGGCAATCTGACCCCAGAAGTATCCTGAATCACCTGGTTCACACAAAAACCAATGTTAGTTTTGTTTATTTCTTATTCATTTACTCCATTTTGCCCTCACCATCTGCTCTCTCTCTCTCTCTCTCTTTTTTTTTTCAGCCGCAGCCTGATGTGGGGTCTCAGTTTCCAGACCAGGGGTGGAACCCCGGCTGCAGCAGTGAGAGTGCCGAATCCTAACCACTAGACCACCAGAGAACTCCCACCATCTGCTGTCTTTTCCTTCCTGGCCAGATGCACTATCCTGTTGATCGTGGTTCTTTTGTTCATAGGTGTTCTTACACATTGTGTATTTTTGTTTGGGACGTCTGAATTTAAAATTTACATCAACAGTATGGGGCTGTAGGTCTCACTCTGTTTCTTACTATTTTCACCCAGGTGTATTCTTGCTGTGCTAACACCTGCTTGCCTTTGACAGTACCGCCCTCCTCAGCACCACCACTGCAAACAGAGCTGGATGAACGTCTTCGCCCCTGGTGCATCCCTGTTGAGAAAATTTTCAGCCTCTTCTCCAAAGACAGTGGAATTGCTGGACTGTGAAATCTGCATATAGTTAAGGTAACAGAGATTTACCAAATGGCATGTTAGTGTGGCTACAGCATCAGAGAAACAAAACCAGTTCTGCTTCCTGATTCTTTCTGCTTCACACCTGGACCTGAGGCTTTGGCGCTTAGTAGCTGAGGAATTTGCAGCCTTTGTTTTCTGTCCCAGGGGCCCCTGGATTCACTGCCTACCTGAGGCTTGGTAATGGGACCAGAGGAAAGGACGGGCAAATTCATATCTCCGTTCATATCTCAGATTATGTCTGCACCACTATAGCTACTATTATAAATGGTTAATTCTGAGAAAAGTAGGCGAGGGCAGCAGGAAGCCGATTGAGATTTCTCAGGGGGGAAGGGGGGAGAATTCCACTCAGGTGTGAGCACCCTCTTGAAGTTTAATCATCCTCATTACACCTTGAGTGAGTCTCTCTCCCCATTAACTTCATTTAATTTAATCACTCCTAATTCAATTCAAATGATCCCTATTAGGCACCAGTTGTGTGCAAGGCCAGAGTTAAAGGGGAGAGAATTTCACTTGGGTGTCAGCACTCCCTTGTGGTCTAATCACCCCATTATACTTTAAGTGATTCTCCCCCTTAGCCCCCCCCCCCCGTTAATTTATCACGGCTAGTTCAAAGCACATGACACCTATTGGGCACTTAGCCCCCAGTTAATTTATCAGCTAATTCAATGCACATGATGCTTATTAGGCACTTAGCCCCCAATTAATTTATCACAGCTAATTCAATGCACATGACACCTATTAGGCACCAACTGAGTGCTTGGCCAGAGATAAAGGGGAGAGAATTTCGCTTGGGTGTGAGCGCCCCATCGTGGTCTAATCATCCCATTACACTTTAAGTGATTCTCCCCTTCAGTCCCCAGTTAATTTATCACAGCTAATTCAATTCATTTGACACCTATTAGGAACTATCTGTGTGCTAAGCCAGAGATAGAGGAGAGCATTTCACTTGGGACTTCACAAGTCTCATTTGAGCCGGTATCTGCCACCGTAAGTGCCCAAACACTGTACCAAACCAAGAACTTCCCAAACACTGTACAATGAAACAATCAACATTTGAAAAATCTTCATAACTTAGTTTATTATTTTGCAAATGACCAATACATGATGTTACAAAATCAGTCAAGGGTGAAAGATCCATTCGAAATGCAATACAAACTAATGGATTTAAATACATGAAGAGTTCATGGGCATGGTTTCAGGTTCCAAATTGAAACGACCTTTAAATTTCGTCAAACCTTGGTGTAATAATAAAAAATATCCACAATTATCTGAGAAAGACATTAAAATATTCCTCTCCTTCCCAGTCTACTTCCCAAATCTTATCTGAGACCAGATTCTTTTCAAACAAAACACTGTATGGCACAATGAATGCAGAAGCAGATATGAGAATCCAGTTATATTCTGTCAAGCCAGAAATTCGAGATTTGCAAAAATATTTAAAAAAAAAAAAAATTTCGCTGTGTGTGAGCACCATCTTGTGGTCTAATCACCCCCTTACACCTTAAGTGAATGTCTCTAGCCCCCGGTTACTCTATCACACCTAATTCAATTCAAATGATACCTATTAACCCCCCGTTAATTTATCACAGCTAATTGAATGCACATGACACCTATAAGGCATCAGTTGTGTGCTTGCCCCCCCCACGGAGGAGAGAATTTTTCCTTGGGTGGGAGCACCCTCTTGTGGTCTAATCACCACATTACACCTTAAGTGATTCTCTTTAGCCCCCAGTTACTCCAGCACACCTAATTCAATTCAAATGATATCTATTAAGCCCCCCCTCCGTTAATTTATCACAGCGAATTCAATGCACATGACACCTATAAGGCATCAACTGTGCTTGGTCCCCTATAGAGGAGAGAATTTTCCTTGGGTGGGAACACCCTCTTGTGGTCTAATCACCGCATTACACCTTAAGCGATTCTCTTTAGCCCCCAGTTACTCCAGCACACCTAATTCAATTCAAATGATACCTATTAAGCCCCCCGTTAATTTATCACAGCGAATTCAATGCACATGACACCTATAAGGCATCGACTGTGTGCTTGGTCCCGTATAGAGGAGAGAATTTTCCTTGGGTGGGAGCACCCTCTTGTGGCCTAATCACCCCATTACACCTTAAGCGATTCTCTTTAGCCCCCCAGTTACTCTATCACACTTAATTCAATTCAAATGATACCTATTAGTCACCATCCGTGTGCGAGACCAGAGACAAAGAGGAGAGAATTTCACTTGGGTGTGAGCAGTTGGTGCCCAGTAGGTGTCATGTGAATTGATTTCGCTGTGATAAATTAACTGGGGGCTAAAAGAGAGAATCATTTAAGGTGTAACTGGGTGATTAGACCACAAGAGGGTGCTCACACCCAAGCGAAATTCTCTTCTGTATCGGGGCCAAGCACACAACTGATGCCTTATAGGTGTCATGTGCATTGAATTCGCTGTGATAAATTAACGGGGTGGGGCTTAATAGATATCATTGGAATTGAATTAGGTGTGATAGAGTAACCGTGGGCTAAAGAGAATCACTTAAGGTGTAATGTGGTGATTAGACCACAAGAGGGTGCTCCGACCCAAGGAAAATTCTCTCCTTCTCTCTGCCCTAGCACATAGATGGGGCCTAATAGGAATCATTTGAAATGGATTAGGAGTAAATTAAATGAGGTTCATGTGGAGAAAGAATCAGGCACCACCCTATTACATCTTAAGTGATTCTCCCCTTTAACCCCCGGTTAGTTTGATCACATCTGATTCAGTTCAAACGTTACCTGTGAAGCACCATTTTGTGCTAGACCAGCGATGTTCAATTTAAATATAATTCAAACTCCACAAGTAATTTCAAACTTTCTGCTGGCTACATTAAAAAGGTAAAAACGGACAGGTGACATTAATTATATTTTATTTAACTCAATAGAGCCAAAAGATTATCACTTCAGCGTGCACCTAATATAAAGATTACTGAGGTATTTTACTTTTTATTGAACTAAGCCTTTAAAATGTTCTTAGGACAGCACAGGTCAACTTGGACACTGATTTTTTTCATTAATGACACCTGATTTCTAGATTTCATGCCTTTTACAGCTGAAGTTGGTAGATTCACATACGCTGTTCCAAACACATTTAAAGCGTTCTCAACTGAATTGAGGCTCCATTTTTTAAAATCTAGGTTTAAATCAATTGCAACCCAATACACTTTAAAGCTCAGATGTTGTTTTTTGTTTTGTGGGGGTTTTTTTGTGTGCGGGGCGTGGGGGTGGGGTTGTTTGTTTGTTGGGTGCCCGGGGCTGGGGATCAAATCTCATTCACAGCAGTTACAACGAGAAATCTGAAACTGCTCGGCTACCAGGGAATGCCATTGCACCCTTGGGATAAGGTAGGTCTATTTTTATCCTCGTTTTAGCGAGGAGGAAACTGAGACAGAAATGGAAACTGACTTTTTTCCGTTCAAATATTTACTTATTTATTTGCTTTTTGAGGACCGCACCTGCAGCATATGGAAGTTCCCAGAATAGGGGCCCGAATGGAGCTGCAGGTGAGGGCCTAAGCCACAGCCAAAGCAACGCCAGATCCAAGCTGCACCACAGCTCAAGGCACCGCTGGATCCCTAACCCACTGAAGGAGGCCAGAGATCTAACCTGTATCCTCATGGATACTGGCTGGATTTGTCACCTGCTGAGCCAAAACTAGAACTCCCTCAAATATTTATTGACTGTTGTATGTTGCATTCCTTCCTAGGGATTGGGGACATAATATTTGCCTCAGTGATCCATCACGGGCCTAGAACGACTGGCCCGTAAGAGGTGCTCCGTAAATATGTCAAATTAATGAACGCTTAAGTGATGAAAACAGCAGGGATTTTGTATTTTTCTCAGCTCTAACCCCAGCTCCTGGAACAACACCTGGCACATAGTAGATGCTCGATAGGCATATGTTGGCGAATGACCATAAGAGCGAAGAAGGCAGGGCAGAGACCTCTGTTTTTGGAGACTCTTCTTCGCTCCCAGCTCCACGCCTCTGCAAGCACGTCTACTCCTTGGGGGCGGGGCGGGGGTGCTGACCCCGCCCCTGCTTGGGGGCGGGGCCTGCCAGGCTCTCCCTGTGACGTCACAAGGGCCCCGCCATGTTTCTGGCCTTGGCCCTTCTGCTCTTGGACCTGAGCGCCCGCCGAGGCTGGGGCTGCCTGCAGTGTGACCGCTCGGTGCTCGAGGCCCTGAGCCAGCTGCGTGTCGCCCTCATCCCCAGCCGCTTCCAAGTACAGCAGCTGCAGGCCCGAGCCCAGGCTCTGCTGCTGGGCATGGAGGGGCCTTTCTTCCGGGACTATGCGCTGAACGCCTTTGTGGGGAGAGTGGGTGCGTACTGAGGCGGGGTGGGTGCCTGGTACGGGGGTGGGCGTGGGGGGAAAGGGACCAGTCGCGTAGCCTCGGGCGGGGGAGGTGGTTGCTCTCGGGGCCACGCCCCCAAGAGGGGAAGGGCGGGGCCCGTCCGGGAGGGAGATGGAGGGGGTTACCTGGTTCTCCGAGGAACGCACTGGAATTTCCTCCCTTCTCGCCCCCAGGGATAGAACAGCTGGACCTTGTGGCATCCTTTATCAAGAATCAAACCAACAGCTTAAAGGTTAATTCTCTGAAAGGTAGGCGCTAAGAGGGAATGCCTTTTCCCAGCCCCCTTTTCCTTTCCCTCTCCTCCTTTTCCACCAGTCCACCATCCTTTCTCGTCATTTGTTTCTAGTCCGATGCGTTAACCGCTGCGTCACGACAGAAACGCAACCCCCATTTTCTTTTAAAGATATGAAATGTGGGAGTTCCAGCTGTGGCGTAGCGGAAATGAATCCGACTAGGAACCATGAAGTTGTGGGTTCGATCCCTGACCTCGCTGAGTGGGTTAAGGATCTGGCGTTGTCATGAGTTGTGCTGTAGGTGGCTGTGGCATAGGCCGGCAGCTGTAGCTCTAATTCGACCCCAAGCGTGGCCTCTGCAGCCCTAAAAAGCAAAAAAAAGAAAAAAAAAAGCACAAAAAGAAGGAAAATAGGAAAACATGTGTGTGTTTGTATAAAGTGAGCCCTGGGAGCTCCCTGGTGGCTCAGTGGGTTAAGGACCTGGCCCGGACTTGTCACTACTGTGATGAGGGCCCCAACTCTGGTGAGGGTTCAGTCCCTGGTTTGGGAACTTATACATGATTTGAATGTGACGAAAAGTGAGCCGAAAAAGAGGGGTGGTCTGCTGTCCCAGGAGAAAGGGACCCAAGGTGCTGTATGCTTGTCTTCTCTATGCTTACCAAATGGCTATCGTTTTTTATTTCTTTTCCTTTCTCTCTCTCCATTTTAATACCGAACACATAATACACATAATAGTCATAGAATTGGGGGAAGTAATAATTTTAATTATATTAAAAATTGAATTTATCTCATTTTAAAAAATCGCTCTTATTTCTTAAGTTCACGCATTTAGTGAATATGAAACATTTTTAAAAAACTTTGCATGCTGGAGATCCCATTGTGGTGCAGCTACAAACAAGACTAGTATCCACAAGGACGCAGGTTCAATCTCAGGCCTCGCTGCGTGGGTTAGGGATCCCTTGCTGCCGTGAGCTGTGGTGTAGGTTGCAGACTCAGCTGGAATCTGGCATTGCTGTGCTTGTGGCATAGGC
>PVHT021183540.1:82108-152802 GCA_004024745.2 Catagonus wagneri | reverse complement strand
TTTTTTTTTTTACCTCATGCATAAACTATTTTATTGAATTTGAATAGTATTTTTTAAATTTATTTATTGGCTGCGCCCACTGTGTAAAAGTTCCCGGGCCAGGCATTGAACCTGCACTACAGCAGCGCCTTAAGCCACTGCAGTGGCAACACTGGATCCTTAACCCGCTGTGTCACAAGAGAACTGAGTAATATTTTTAAGTTTAAGTTCATTTTTATTTTTATCGAAGTATAGTTGATTTACCATACTGTGTTTGTTTCAGGTGTACCTAAAAGTGATTCACATATATATGCATATCTACATTCCTTTTCAATTGTTTTTTTTTTCATCTCCTCCCTTTCTGCAGTTTTAAATTTTCACCCTCTGTGTACCTGAAAAGACTGAGTTGCATATTCATGCATTTTCATGATGTCTGAATTCTTGCTACTTGCTAACCCAAAGTAGGAAGTCAAGAGATTTGAATAACATGGTAGCCTTCAGTTTCTGAATCTGCTAGCAGAACTGCTATCTCATTCAAGCTTTGGATAATAAGGATGTTTGTGAGAGGAACGGGGTTAATAAGAAAGGCTGGATTTAGCTGAAGATTCAGTGCCTAGTACAATGCTTGGCCCAGAGTAGGCACTCGGTAAATATTTCTTGAATATATGGGAATAGTAGTGCTGGGAGGGTGCCTACAAAGATGGTATTGATGTATATATACACTGAAGGGCTTTGAATGCCGGGAAAAGAACTTGGCAGATTTTCCCTGTGTCTGCGATTAAAACCTCAAATATCTTATGGTTCCAGGTAAATAAAGTGAACAACTTAAGATGCCATTTATAGAAGATAGAGAATACTCAGCTCCATCCTATTTGGGTCATAGTGAAATAACAGCCCCAGGGGTTTCAGATCTTCAGATTTTTCTGAAATAATTCAAATTTTTTAAATATGTGAGGTATCTGTATAAGTAAGGTGAGCAACTAAGGTCTTTTTCAAGCACTGAAAACCAACCCAACACACGTTTTGCTACCATTATGAGGTGACTGGGAAACATCTGGGGCTGGGTATTGCTTATATTATTTTATGTTTTGAGAGAGAAATAATAAGTTTTGTGCTGAGGAGTTCCCGTCGTGGCTCAGTGGTTAACGAATCCGACTAGGATCCATGAGGTTGCGGGTTCAATCCCTGGCCATGCTCAGTGGCTTAAGGATCCAGCGTTGCCGTGAGCTGTGGTGAAGGTTGCAGACGTGGCTCGGATCCCGCGTTGCTGTGGCTGTGGTGAAGGCCGGCAGCTACAGCTGCTGTTAGACCCCTAGCCTGGGAACCTCCATATGCCGCTGGTGTGGCCCTAGATAAGGAAAAAAAAAAAAAAAGACAAAAAAAATGTCATGGGAAGAAAACATCTATATGTAAGATGAGCTCCAGCTGCTATATATTCATATTTCTCTGCAATTCTCTTGAGATTTGTATGGTTTTTATTTGACAGTTATGTTATCAAATAATTTTTTCTGAGCACTATTTCATTCCTGTCTTAGCCCCTTGCCTGTTTACTTCATAGTACTTATCTTAATTTCCTATTGTAATAGGTCTCCTATTTAATGCTTGTAGGTCTTTTTGTGTCGTTCACCCCTATATCCTAGCGCCTAGAGAACTGCCTGGAACATAGTAGGTTCTGGGGAAATAGTCACCGATTGATTGATTTACTTCAGTACTGAAGCAAGTCATTCCCATCCCACTTGCATGGTAAGAGAATGGTAGTTTCCCCACACCCTCAAGATTGTATGCCATACAGCTTTGAATTTTGGCCAGCTATATAAGTAAAGATAGCATTTTTTCTTCTCCCCCCCCCCTTTTTTTTTGGTCACCCTGTGGCACATGCAGTTCCCAGGCCTGGATCAGATTCGAGCCAGTTGCAACCTATTGCTGCATCTATGGCAACGCCTGATCTTCCAACCCACTGTTCTAGGCTGGGACTCGAACCTCCGTCTTGGCGCTACAAAGATCCCCCCAGTCCCGTTGCACCACAGCAAGCACTCCTTTTTCTTATTTTCTTCTCTTCCTGGCCATCTCTTACTCGTTCCTCAAAGCCTTATTCAAGACCCCTCCTCTGAGAAACCTTCCTTATATCAATTTTCAGTCCTACCCTACTCAGTTTTCCTCCCATCTTTGTACTCTAACGTCTGTGTTCCATTAGGTTTTATGAGCAGAGCACATTCTTTTGTTAAGCATCCCGATTACTTAAAATCGTCTCTTTTGAGGGGCCCTTGCCAAGCATCAGTAATTAGTTGCCGTAGAGACAGGCTGGCCGTCTATTTCCGGAGTTGACGGTTGCCCTGGAAACGGATGGTGGCGAAGATTAGCTTTCAGGATGCAGCCTGTGATTGGTGGGTGGAGAAGAAACGAACTGTATAACCACTTTCTCCACTCCCCTATGGAAGACAGAAGTGGCCTTTGACATCTGTGTACCCTAAACGAAGGCCGCCCAGGACTCCATGGTTACGTCTGCCTTTACCATCAGCTGACCGTCGCCCGGAAGAGCCGGAATCCCGTAGGATCTGGGAAATGTAGTTAGTAAGTCTGCGCAGGCGCAGAGGTATGACCAGCACAGGGGCTGCGCAATCCGCCGCGCTATCTTTCCGGGAACAGTGCGTGAGGCGCCGACTCTAAAGCCCAAGACCCAATTGCCAGGTACTCAGGATCCGAATGTTAATGACACTCATCATGTCCTCTCTGTCTTTGGGTCTTAAGCACGTATGTAGAGAGGCCTGTGAGAAGCTGGGGGCGGTTCGGGCGTGGGTGGCAAGGAGCCTGAGGCTGGCGTGGGGGCGAGCTTGTGGGGCGTGGCTACGAGCAGGGCTAGTGCGGGGACTGGCTGGAATGGGCGTGAAGGGAGGGTGGCTGGAGAAAGAGGCGGGACCTCAGGTGGTATTGAACCAATGAAACTGGAGTAGGTGAACGCGCTGACTTACATCCAATATCCTTGAGTCCAGTGGGGAAATTTAGGCGCAGAGAGGAGGGAGTAGAGAGATTCGTCCAGGGTTGCTCAGTGATCTTGATTTGGGGACTCATTGGCTGAATTAAATGGTGTGGAACCAGCTCAGTTTCTCAGTTTAAGTGTTTAAGCGCACTTTCTAATGAAGGTAAATGTTTAGTTATAAGAAATCTATCGCTATTGCTGTTTGATGAGTAATACAGGCGTCACTTACTGGCTCTCCACCTTGTCTTAACTGGTGTAAATAATCTCTCGGGAAAGGACTGGCCCAAGCCTCGTGACGCCATATTTTCCTGGTGAGTTTTTCAGGTCTTTCTCCCCTTCTGTAATGCTGGCCTTTTTTTTTTTTTTAAACTAAGCAAGGAAGTTTTCTGACTCAGCGTAGCATCTGCTTTTATGCAACTGCTAGTACAAAGAGATCGTCTCTTATTTTGTTGGGATCTCTTTCGCCAGCAGTCAGGTAGGGCTACTTATGATTTTCAAAGCCAAGCAATTCAATTCTATAAGCCTAAAAAAAGAAGGGGGGAGGGGAAGGAAGGCCTGATGTTAAAAAAGGAGTGACTGCGGGGAGTTCCCACAGTGATGCAGCAGGGTTAAAGATCCAGCATTGTCTCTGCAGCAGCGTGGATTTCATACCCAGCCACTGAAGTAGGTTAAAGATCTGGCAGCTGTGGCAATAGGTCGATTCAACCCCTGGCCTGGGAACTTCCATAAGCCACAAGTGCAGCCAAAAAAAAGAAAAAAAAGAAAAGAAAAGTGACTCCAGGGAGATCCCACACCGGAAACAAATCTGACTAGTATCCATGAGGATGAGGGTTCAATCCCCGGCCTTACTCAGTGGGTCAGGGATCAGGTGTTTCCTTGAGCTGTGGTGTAAGTCTCAGACTTGGCTCAGGTCCTGCATTGCTGTGACTGTGGTGTAGGCTGGCAGCTGTAGCTCCAGTTCGACTCCTAGCCTGGGAACGTCCATATGCCCTAAAAAGGATAAAAAAAAAAAAAAGTGTGACTCCAGAAAGTCTCTGGTTGTCGAGCAGTTAAGGATTTGGCGTTGTAATTGCTGTGGCTTGGGTTTGATTCCTGGCCCAGGAACTTACACATGGCCAAAAAAAAAAAAAAAGGCAAAACAAAACAGGTGACAACGTTTTTCAGTTTGCTGACAGTATTGGGCCTCACATCACACCTCCTTTTTCCCATGTCCCACATCTGGGGAAACAAGGAAAGCCTTGGTGCCAGTAGGAAGTTCAAACCAAGTGCAGGAAAGCTTATGCTGGCCCCGCCCTTTAACCACTATACCAACCCCAAGCCATTTTCTTTTTCTTTTTTTTTCTTTTTTTGCTTTTTAGGGCTGCACCTGCGGAATATGGACGTTACCAGGCCAGGGGTCAAATCGGAGCTACAGCTGTCGGCCTACACCACAGCCACAGCAACGCCAGATCCGAGCCACATCTGCAACCTACACCACAGCTCACGGCAACGCTGGATCCTTAACCCACTGAGCAAGGCCAGGGATCGAACCCACAACCTCATGGTTCCTAGTCGGATCCGTTAACTGCTGTGCCACGACAGGAAATCCAACCCCAAGCCATTTTCGAACCAGCTTGGGAAGCCTCTCTGCTCCCTGAAGAAGGCCTCATTGTGTGAGTAGTAAGTCGATTCATACCTTCTGGGGTGCGTGCGTGTGTGTTGTGTGTGTGTGAGTGAGTGACAGCATCAGTCTGGATGGCCAAAGCAAATTGGGCAGGGGGGTAGGGGGCATTCTGTCTGACCACAACTCTTTAAAAAAAAAAAAGCAGTGGCTGCACCTGCAGCAAATGGAAGTTCCCAAGCCAGGGATCAAGCCACAGTCACCGTAGAGGCCACACCGAATAGTTATGCTGTGAACCACACGGGAAGTCCTGGCTACAACTCTTAAGAAGCTCCACACTTGTAACGTGGCACAGGAACTGGGAGCCTAAGAGCATATGGACAGGGCGTGGCGGTGTCATTCCTGCCTCCTCAGGGGTCAGAGCTCAGGAAAGGTTGCTGAGCCGAATGCCGGGCTGTGTTACTGCCGGGGGTGCTCGCTTACACTTTCTGGGTTCCCACCCTCTTTGCAGATTCTTGAGCAGCTGAGATGATGATGTGCCCTCGCCGCTGGCCCCAGCCCTGACCTAACCCTTGCAAATTCGGTTCAGACAGCTGAGGGTTCAAAACCAGCGGCAAGATCTCCCACTTTGGAAGGACGTACTGGAGAAGACGACCCCCAGAAGCCACCTCCAGGTAGCAAGCCTTCGGGCACAGAGAGTGAAGTGCATTTCTTCATCCACAGCACAGATAATTAGTATATTTGCAAAGCCATTCAAGCATCACCACGATTTTAGAACATTTTCATCAACCTAAGAGGAAACCCCTTAGCCATCACCCCTCAATCCTCCCGTCCCCCAGCCCCTGGCAACCGCCAGTCTACTTCCTGTCTCTTACATGTTTGCCTGTGCTGGACATTTCATTTAAACGAAATCATACAGTACGTGGCCTTTTATGTCTGATCTTTTTGCTTAGCATATGTTTTCAAGGTTCATTCCTATTATAGCATCTATCAGTACTGAATTCTTTTTTACTGCAAACTAGTACTCCATTGTACGGATTATACCACATTTTGTTTATCCATTTATTGTTGATAGACATTTGTTGTTTCCACTTGGGAGCTATTATAAATGATAGTGATATGAATGGTCGTGGACACATTTTGATGTGGACCTAGGTCTTCATTTCTCTTGGGAAATACCTAGGGGGGTAATTTCTGGGTCATAGGGTAACCTTTTGAGGAACTGCCAGACTTTGCCAAAGTGGCTGTTACAAATCCACCAGCAGGGTATGAATTCCAGTTTCCCTACATTTTAACCAACTCTTGTCTTGGTGCTTATAACCATCCTGGTGGGTAGCATCTCACTGTGGTTTGGATTGACATGTCCCTCCTGACTGATGATGTTGAACATCTTTTCACATGCTTGTTGGCCATTTGTGTATCTTGTTCAAAGAAACTGTAGTCAGATCCTTTGCCTGTTGTTAAGTAGGTCATCTCCCTTTTTATTATAGAGCTGTAGGAGTTTTTTGTATAGGCCAGCTACAGGGGCTCTATCAGATATATGATTTGCAGCAATTTTTTCTCTTTCTTTGTGTTGTCTTTTCACTTTCTCCATGCTGTCCTTTGAAGCACAGAGGTTTTTCATTTTGATGAATAACAATGTATTTTTTTGCTGGTGCTCTGGTATCATATCTAAGAATACACTACTTAAGCTTATAAAAATGTAGCTGTCTCTGTGGCATAACTAGTTAGCACATTGGGTTGTTAACTGAAAGGCTGCTGGTTCAGGCCCACCCAGGGACATGTCTTTCCTGGAGTTCCCACTATGGTGCAATGGGATCAGGTGTATCTCTGCAGCACCGGGACCCAGGTTCGTTCCCTGGCTCAGTATAGCGGGATCAGGCTCCAGCAATGCTGCGGCTGTAGCATAGCCTGCAACTGCAGCTCAGATCTGATCCCTGGCCCAGGAACTCTATATGCTATTGGGGGGGGACAAAAAAAGGTGTATCTACATTTCCTTCTAAGAGTTTTGTAGTTTTAGCTCTTATATTTAGATACATCTTTGATCCATTTTAATTCATTTTTTCAGTTTTTCTGTTGTGATAAAATACACAGAACGTAGAATTTACCATCCTGTTTTTAAGTGTACAGTTCAGTGATTCATAAGGAGTTCCCGTTGTGGCTCAGCAGGTTACAAACCCAGCTAGTGTCCATGAGGACATGGGTTTGATCCCTGGCTTCACTCAGTGGGTTAAGGACCCAGCATTGCAGTGAGCTGTGGTACAGGTCGTAGATGTGGCTCAGATCTGGCATTGCTGTGGCTGTGGTGTAGGCCAGCTGCAGCTCTGATTCGACCCCTAGCCCGGGAACCTCCATATACCTCGGGGGTAGCCTTATTAAAAAAAAAAAAAGTTCATAGTGTTGTGTGGCTATCACCACCAAACGTCCACATAGCTCTTTTCATTTTGTAAAACTGAAACTATACTAATAAACTCTTTCCTTATGGCCCTTTTCCCCAGCTTCTGGCAACCACCATTCTGCTTTGTTTCTATGAATTTGACTACTCTAGGGGCCTCAAATAAGTGGACTCATACTGCATTTGTCTTTTACTAATTGGCTTTTTTTGTTGCTGTTGTCTTTTTAGAGCTGAACCTACGGCATATGGAGGCACCCAGGTGGAGGTTCCCAGGCTAGGTGTTTAATCGGAGCTGTAGCTGCTGGCTTATGCCACAGCAACAGCAACGCCAGATCCAAGCCACATCTGCCACCTATACTACAGCTCACGGCAACGTCGGAGCCTTAACCCACTGAGCGTGGCCAGGGTTTGAACCTGCGTCCTCATGGATACTAGTTAGAGTGTTTCCACTGAGCCATGACAGGAACTCCACTAACTGCTTATTAGCATTAATGTTTTTAAGGTTCATCCATGTTGTAGCATGTGTCAGAACTCCCTTTTCAAGGATGAATAATATTCCATTGGATGGATAGACATTTTATTCATCCGTTTATCTGTTGATGGACACTTGGAGTATTTCCCCTTTTTGATTATTAATAATCATGCTGCTATGAACATTTGTATATACCTTTTTGTGTGGACATGTGTGTAGTCATTTCTCTTGGGTAGATACCTAGGAGTGGAATTGCTGGGTCAGATGGTAATTCTTTAACTTTTTGAGGAATTGCAAGACTGTTCAGTACTTCATTCCTTTTGTATTTTTTCTTCTACCTTTAGATGGAAGGGGCAAATTGGAAGGGTAGATGGAGGGATGGCTGAGTGTGGTCCTTGCTCTGAGGCTTCAGTTTAGGTTCCCAACCCTTGATCCCATAGGAAGGGCTGATAATGTTGCTGCATTGAACCATTAAGGAGAGAAACTCAGAAAACCTACATGTGAGTATGAATTCCTGTCTATCCCACTTGCCCCAGTGACATCAAAGTGCCTCATCTTAATGCTTTATCTGCCTGAGGTGAAATCTGTGGCTTCTGCCCTCCACAAAGCTTCGACATCGCCTTGCTCACCAAGCTACCCACAGCAAAGCCAGAAATGGTGGCATGGTGGGGAGTGTGGGACTGGAATGTTGAAGCCCAGCCTTTTGTTTGGTGTTTGGAGGTTAAGACCCTTTGCCTCTCTGAGTCTTAGAATTCCTCAGCCCTCCACTGGGGATCACAGTATCTCCTCTGGATATGAGGATCCTCCAAGAAAGTGCTTCATCTCTCCCATGAGCTTTCCGAGCAGAGTGTGACTGTCACAGTGCTCGGATAGTTTTCACTTAGGGGCTCCACCTTGGGGGGCGGGGCACTCTGGTAACCACTTGGGTCTAGTTTGAGATCAACTGTAATGCCTTCCAGCCAAGGGCTGTGAGGTCTCTATTGTGTAGTTCTGATAGTGACACCAAAGCTTTTAAGAAATTAGTCTGAAAACCTCAGTTCTCCCTCACTTGGTTTATAACATGCTTTTCCAGCTGAGGGATGAAGCAAGGAACTAAAGCAGTGTGTCAGCCAGGAATTCTTTGGCTGTGATGAAGAAGAAGCCTGCCTCCACTTGGCTTAAACAACACAAGAGAGTTATTGGCTTGGGAAACCACAAAGTCCAGAGTCAAAAAGGTGTTCAGGTAGGGTTTGATCTGGGAGCTCAACAGCATCACCGGTGACCTAGTTTTGTCCTCTCTGCTCACTTTGCCTCCTAAAATGTTGTTTCATCTAAGGCTGAGTCCCTATATTAGATGCTTAGGGCCGCTGTAACAGAGTACCACAAACTTGGTGGCTGAAAACAACAGAAACTGACTCACAGTTCTGGGAAGACAGTAGTCTAAAATCAAGGTGTCAGCAGGGCCAGGCTCCCTCCAGAGGCTCTAGGGGGGTATCCCCTTCCTTGATTCTTCCAGCTTCTGGTGGCTCTTGGTGTTTTTCTGTCGGTCTGTGGCTGCATTACTGCAGTCTCTGCCTTCACATGGCCTTTTTTTTGTGTCTCTCCGAGTCCTTTCCTCTTCTTATAAGAACATCAGTAGTTGGATTTAGAGCCCACCCTTCTCTCAGTATGACCTCACCTCAGTCCTCAACTAATTATTTCCACAGCTGCAGCAACACCAGATATTTTAATTCATTGTGATAGGCTGGGGATTGAGCCCGCACTTTTGCAGCAACCCAAACTGTTAGAGTCGGATTCTTAACCCACTGTAACCAGAGCAGGAACTCCAGTACAATTTTCTCAGAATCGTATCATCTTTCTTAGGTATCCCTGTGCCACTTTCTTGGTTTTTGCACAGGGGCCACCTTCCATCCTCCTAAGACACCACTGCCTATACCAATATTCTCCTAACCTATTTCTTTCAATCCACACCCTGTAAAACTTTCGACGACTGTGACTGACTTACCAAAATCACTTGCCATGAATAGAATTTTGCTCTAAGAGTAGATGCAATGAAAGCTACCATTTGCATACCTTTGACAGATAGCATTGCCCACTCAAAGGCAGGGCTTGGAGTCCTGGGGAGAGGGAAAGTGTTAAGGCCACTTTCCACTGGGCTGACCAGAAGGGTCATCAGACTTGAAGACTCCACTGGCAGGATGTGAGGCCTTAGCTGAATGTTCCTCAGCCTCACTTGATGATATACCACTGATTTTTTTTTTTTTTTTTTTTGCTATAGATGTGTGCCACAGGAGTTCCCGTCGTGGCTCAGTGGTTAACGAATCCGACTAGGAACCACGAGGTTGCGGGTTCGATCCCTGGCCTTTCTCAGTGGGTTAAGGATCTGGCATTGCCGTGAGCTGTGGTGTAGGTCGCAGACATGGCTCGGATCCCGTGTTGCTGTGGCTGTGGCGTAGGCCGGCGGCTACAGCTCCTGTTAGACCCCTAGCCTGGGAACCTCCATATGCCGCAGGTGTGGCCCTAGATAAGGCAAAAAAAAAAAGATGTGTGCCACACATTTTCCTTTCAATCAGTTTTTTTTTTTTTAACTTAAATCAGCTTATTTTTAAAGAAGACTTCCTATCACTATCATGGGTAAGGAACTGTTATCTCTTGTCAGTAAAAGGAAAAAGGGGAAGAGGGGAAGTAAAATACCAGGAGAGCAAAACAATATTAAATTATAGCTAAAACTCTTGCTGGGCCTGAAGCCTACTGTGGCTTTGTAACTGGAGAGGAATAAACATGCTGTCCATGTTTCCTCCCTGATTAAGTAGGATTGCACAAGAATGAAAAAGTGCCGTTTGATGATGTACTGAGGGCTGACTGAAACTGTGTCTCCACTGGCGATCCACGTGAGACAGTTTTCACCTTTAAGAGTGCTCCCCTCCCAGACTTTGAGCACTTGGCAGGTAGTGACTGCACATGCTCAGCCTCTGGCCAGATGCATGGCACTAAGCTAAGAAAAGCAACCCACAAAAGACTTTTAAAGTGCACTTTAATCAGAGAACCAACACACAGACATGAAAGGCATTTCAACACTGGCCCACAGAACAAGGTCATTCATTTAAAAACATACAAAATAACAAGATCATTAGTTATATAGATTGCGTGTGTGCACACACACCTACATACACAATGGCCACCAACCTTCCACAGGGCCTCTGACCTCTATCTTTGGTGTCAAAACTCTTGAACGCATTTATCAATTTGAGTTCCTGCCCCTTCAATACATAACAGTCCTGCTGCCTAGATGGAAATCCTGAGGGCGGGAAGCCACCTGAAATCCTATACGTTCCTCACTGTGGTGTGAATGGTCAGCCACTAAGTTTCCACTTTCAACAGCAGAACCAACCAGCACAACTCCAGGTGCAAGGTCTGAAGATCGCAAGAGCACAGAACACATACTCCTAAACTTTAGCACCAAAAATATGAAAGATATTAAGTGTCAAAGTCTAATCTCTTTGTACAATTTTACTTCAACAAACGTGACTTGGTCACGTATGGGGTAGGACACAAAAGGAACCAAGGTTATTTGGGAGGGAACCATTAAAAGTTAAAGCCACGCATAATATTAGTAATGATGTTAACTGCAATTATATAGCAATACAGGGATGCTTAATTGTCTCTTTTAATGTAGAAGAGTATATTTGTTATATGTGATCCATATTAGTAGCTCACACATGGTGAGTACTTACTACATGCTGGGCACATAGTTCTAAGTGCTTTGCATCTCCTTATCCCCACAACAGCCCTTTGAGATAGGTAACCCTTATGGTGCCCATCTTACAGATGAGGACACTGAGACCCTGATAGGGTCCATGATTCTCCTAGATCACTTAGGGGACAGAGCTGGGATTTAACTCAGCAGACTGGCTCCAGTCTACCTTTGAATTCCAATGCTCCACAGCTTCTCAATGTTTGTGTTTTCCTTGTTTGAATCAAAAATCATCAAATGCCCCAATCAGTTTTTATTAATAATAAGATTTTTACTACTTATGGAGGAGTGTGCTTACACTGGGATAGTTTCAACTTAAGGCCTCAGAGGAACACATTCTCAGTTATCTGGGATCCTGCTGCCACCCAGAAGCCATGGGGAGGCTTGCCACTTGCTACTTTTGAGTGTGTGAACTCACTGATGTTGGCTGAGGTGTGAGCAGCAGCAAAAGGTTTTCTGACAATGTGTGGACAATGTTAGGGTTTCTCCTGCATGTGAATTCTGTGGTGCTGACTGAGATGGGCGCTAAGGCCAAAGGCTTTCCCACACACATCACAAACATAAGGTTTCTCCCCCGTGTGAATTCTCTCATGCTGTGTCAGATTTGCTTTCTGGGCAAAGGCTTTCCCACATTCGGTACACACATAGGGCTTCTCCCCAGTATGGATTCTCTGATGTTTAGAAAGGCATGAGCTCTGGCGGAAGGCTTTCCCGCATTCCTGACAAACATAAGGCTTTTCTCCAGTATGAATTCTCTGGTGTCGGATGAGTTGGGCACCCCGGCTGAAGGCTTTCCCACAGTCACCACATTCATAAGGTTTCTCACCTGTGTGAACTCTCTGATGCTTAGAAAAGCATGAGCTCTGGCTGAAGGCTTTCCCACATTCGTGACAAACATAAGGCTTTTCTCCCGTGTGCACTCTCTGGTGTTGGACAAGCTGAGCACCCAGGGTGAAGGTTTTCCCACAGTCGCCACATTTGTGAGGTTTCTCGCCTGTGTGAATTCTCTGATGCTGGGAAAGGCACGAACTCTGCTGTAACATTTTCCCACATTCATGATGCTCAAAGGACTTCTTTCCAGCCCGAGTCCCCTGATGCTGAATAAGGTGGTTACTGCGGGCAAAGACTTCATCACACTTGTTATGTTTAAAGAGCTTCTCTGCAGGGTGGGTTAACTGATGCTCTGAGAGACATGCACTTTGGTGTAAGGGCTTTCTACATTCATTAAATTTAAAGGGTTGCTCGCTCTTGTGGGTGGACTGATGTTTGGTGAGAGAGGTGCTGTGAATGAAGGCCTTCCCGCAGTCCCTACACTCATATGGCTTCACCCCAGTGTGGATACTCTGATGGCGGATGAGCTGGTTGCTTTGGCCAAAGGCTTTCCCACACTGGTCACACTTAAAGAGCTTCACCCTGGTGTGAATCCTCTTGTGCTGAGTCAGGTATTTGCTGCAGCTGAAGGTTTTCTCACATTTGTCACACTTAAAGCACTTCTTGCTGACCCCTGGATGCTCTGTCTGCTCTGGGTTCTCATCCAGGATCTTCCTGCTCTCATCAAGTCCTTGTTTTTCTCTGATGTGTATGTTCTGGTGGCAGGTTAGGGTTGAGTGGCAAATAAAGCGCTCACCACACTCCTGACATTCATAGGGGGTTTCCACCATGTGGATTTTTTGGTGCTGAATAAGGTGTTCATTATGGCTGAAGGTCTCCTTACAGTCAGCACAGGTGTAGGGCTTTTCTGTGGCGTGAATGGACAGATGTCGAATCAGGTGGGAGGGCCGGCTGAAACTCTTGATGCATTTGTGACATTTGTGGGGCCTGTAGCCCGTGTGAATCCTCCGGTGTTCATTAAGGTGAGTGTTTCGGTAAAAGGCTTTCCCACAGTCACTGCATTTGTAAGGCTTCTCTCCGCTGTGAACTCTCTGGTGGATCTTTAGGGTTAGGATATGGCTGAAGGGTTTCCCACACTCGTCACACTTATAAGGCTTTTCCCTGGTATGAGCAGACTGGTGTTTGAGGAACAAGGAGCTGTGCCTGAAGGCCTTCCCGCACTCCTGACACTCAAATGTCCTTTTTGGAGCGTGGATTTTCTGATGTTGGAGGAGATATTTATTAAAGTTGAAGGTTGCCTTGCATTTTGCACATTCATAGCTTTTCCGAGTGTGGGTCTTCTGATGCCGGATGAGGTGAAATGTTTGGCTGAAACCCTTGCCACATTCTTTACATTTGTAGGATTTGCCACTTGCGTGGGTTTTCTGATGCTCAACAGGCTGTGAGTTGTGACCTGATGGACAGTCACTGTCTTGACTCTTACGTGGTTCTTCTTCAGTATGAATTTTCTGATGCCACAGGAGGTGTGTATTCTGACTGAAAGTTTCCCCGCACTTGTTACACACACAGGATTTGTAGCCTGTGTGAGTCACTGGTTGCACAAAAAGACAAGTGCTTTGGTTGAAATCATTCTTGTACTCTTGGTGCACAGTGGGTTCCTCCCTAGTGTGACTAACCCAGTGCTGGATCAGATGGTAACTCCGGCTGAAGCTCTTCCCACACTCACTACATTTGTATGGTTTCTCCCCTCCCTGGATGGTATCCTGTTGGTTCTGGTCTGAGAAGGAGCCGAAGTCATTCCCACATTCCTGCGAGTTTGCTGGTGTCAGGCTCTTTTCAGGAAGATCGTAAGTCATAGAATTCACCCCTGGGAAAAGGAGGGACTCGGGACTGAGGCCCTTCTCGAGATTGGGGCTCATACAATCTGTGGGGCTTTCCTTGCTGGTAACAATATCAGAACTCAGAAGACTTTCTGGATCTCCTAGCAAACTATCTAACCAGTTTTGGCCTATGCAGGCTTCTCCCAAATGGGAATTCCAGAGACCGTCGTTGGAAAATGTTTCCAAAATCTCCTGGGAGAGTCCTTCTGCCAAGTAGTCCTGGGGCAGAGGTGAGGTCTTGGCCTCAGCTGTGTCTGAAAGAGAGGGCACGTGCCATGTCTCCTTTGCCCCCGCCCCTGGTGGGGTGAGGGGGGAGACAGGAGCAGCAGGCTGAGAACAGGCAAGAGGGAGAACAGGTGATGGGCCCTGAGTCAGGCCTGTCTGGCAAGGGGATGGAGGGGACAGGGCCAGGGTGGTCATGTGCTCAGCGGGAGGCTACAGAAGGCCCAGGTTCAGGAGCTCATGAGATGTGAGCCAAGAACAGAGCTGCATGCTGACGGGGTGGGGGCGTGGCATGAGTGTAACAGGCTGAGACTGAGCCTGCAGCTACCACTCTGTGGCCCCTGGTTCAAGGGCCCTTCTCCTTCTATCAGTGAGTAAAGGCTGTCTCAGGAGTTCCCACTGTGGCACAGTGGAAACAAATCCAGCTAGTATCCATGAGGATTCAGGTTTGATTCTTGACCTCGCTCAGTGGGTATTGCTGTGAGCTGTGGTGTAGGCCGGCAGCTGTAGCTCCGATTTGACCCCTAGCCTGGGAACTTCCATATGCCATGAGTGCAGCCCTAAAAGAAAAAAGAAAATGCTCTCTCTGATGCCTCGGGCCAGGGCCCCGCCCCTGCTTTCTCCTCCTGGGGTTGTCTCAACCAGCATTAACACCCTAGGAATCCTCACTGCCTGACCCCATCTCCCGAAGAAACTGTGGCCTGGGAGAGACAGACTGAATGCTCTTGGCAGCTTTAAAGCCCAGGCTAGAGTTACTAACAAGTGGGGCATCTGCTGGGCCGCATGGACCAAGAAGGAGGGCTAGGCCTGCAGGAAGGGGCATGAAAGACCACTTGTGCTCAGAGGGCACAAGGCAGGAAGGTGGAAAGTCCATTGCATGAAATGGAAGGCCTACCTCTGCTAAGCCTGAAAGAACATGGAGGGGACAAGGAAGGGTACCAGGACTGCTGAACACAGAGGCTGATGCAGGGTGAGGGTCCCGGACTTGAAGCCAGCACGTGGCAAGTGAAACCCAGAAGCAGGGGGCTGAAATGACTGGGCTGGATGGAGGTCCCCAAGACGGAGGGCCCACGAAAGGACCGCACCCCATGACCCTTCCACCCTCCCACTGGGTGCTGGTGGGCCTTTGCTGCCCACTCACCAGGGGCTGTTGACTCTGGGCTCCCTTTTGCCAGGGCCTCCAGCTCTTTCTCACCATCTGGATTGGAGGTCAGGTTGTGTCTGGGGGGGTCTGCAGGGAGAGAAGAGCATTGTCACCAAGCAGATGACAGCATGGCAGGGCATCCGGCCACTCAGCAGGGAACTTCTGGCTCCCCTGACTAGTCAGCACTTCATCCAGCATACAGCTCCCAAGGGCCAGATGCTGGGCTGGGCGACTCCAGGGACCCTGCAGGGCCCGGGGTGGACACTCACTGAGCAGGAAGAGGCTCTGGTAGTTGTCCAGCGCTGTGTCCCAGAACAGGTCGCCCTCGTCCAGCCCCAGCTGCTCCCAGTCCTCCAAGGTGAAGTCCATGGCTACGTCCTGGAGGGTCGCAAACTCCTGGAATGCAACATACAGTCAGTGACTGTGGGGCTGCGGTCCAGGAGGGGCTCGCTCCGCACCCTCACCCACCATGCGCCAGACTTTGGCAAAAAAACGTCTCATGAGAAACTTCAGATGTGAGAGGCTGGGCATCCCCCTACTTTCCAGGCAAGGACAAGGAGTTTTGAAGGTAAGATGTGATGTCCCCTCAAGATCACACAGGCAGGTCTGCCCGATCTGAACATCCATCTCCCTTGGTTTTTGCTTTTTTCAGCGTGTGTTCATGATTTTGTTTGTATTATGGACTCTTCCAATACAACACCTATGAACACCTGTCTTTTGTTCATTGAGCCTTTTTTTTTTTTCCTGAAACATTTCAAAGTTAATCCTAGGTGGCATCTGCCTTTACTGTGAACATTTTAGTATTAACAGTGTAAGTCCTAGGAGTTCCCTGGTGGTCTAGTAGTTAGGACTCGGCACTTTTACTACTGTGGCCTGGGTTCAGTCTCTAGTCTGGGAACTAAGATCCCACTTCAAGCCACTGCACGCCATGGCAAAAACCAGAAAAACAAAAAACAAAAACCAGTATAATTACTTCCTATCACTGACCACATGGACCATATTCAAGGTCTGGATTCAGATTTGTCTGACATCTCAGGGGTGGATTTTTTCTCCCCCACCCCTTTTTTTTGGCCGTGCCCATGGCATGCAGAAGTTCTGGGCCAGGAATCAATCCCAGGACAAAGCAGTGATGCCAGATCCTTAACTTGCTGAGCCATCAGGGAACTCCATCCTTTTTTTTTTTTTTTGTCTTTTTGCCTTTATGTAGAGCTGCACCCGCGGCATATGGAGGTTCCCAGGCTAGGGGTCTAACAGGAGCTATAGCTGCCGGCCTTTGCCACAGCCACAGCAACGCGGGATCCAAGCCGCACCTGCAACCTACACCACAGCTCACGGCAACGCCAGATCCTCAACCCACTGAGCAAGACCAGGGATCAAACCTGCAACTTCATGGTTCTTAGTCGGATTCGTTAACCACTAAGCCACGAAGGGAACTCATCCTTTTTTTTTAATTGTTGCAAAATACACATAAAATTTCCCATCGTAACTGTTTTTGAAGTGTACAGTTCAGTGGGGTAGCCGGCAGCACTGGCCGTCTCTAGAACTCTTGTCATCTTGCAAAACTGAACCCCTGTCCCCACTAAACACTAACCCCCCCTCCCCCAGCCCCTGGCACCCACCCTCTGCTTTCTGTCTCTATGATTCTGCCTCCTCCAGGTTCAGTGGTGCTTTTTCGTAGTTGATCTATGTGAATCTACATCCAAAGAGGCCCATGCCCTGCACTGCGATGCCACGGCTCTGGTTTTGAATCCAGAGCCGCAGCACCCCTTGGCCCTCTTTATGCTTCCACACTGCAGATTTAAGGGCCCACGTTCTGGTTATGGCAAACTGCGTCCTCCCCATGACACTTGGCTGCTCCTCTGCCTCCTGCACTTCTGGGGAACTGGTCAGTGCATAGTGGTCTTATTAGATTCAATACAAGCTTGGGGGGCAAAAGCCCTCGAGGGGGTGGCAAAAAAAAAAAAAAAACGGATGGGAGCCAATATGAAGTGGGGCTGATAAGCTGGGTCCTGACCACATGGGTTGACCCCACCTCTGGCCTCTTTGGCTATGCACTCCATATGTCTCTTGACCTTAAACCAGTTTTCTGTTATTTGTGGTTAAAACAGTTGCTGTCTATATCCTGCTGAAAGGGATGAGCCAAAGAGGTTTTTTTTAGCAGGAGCCAGATCAGAGGACCCCAGGGGGCTTCCTTTCCTTGACTCCTCGATTGTGCTGGAGGGGCCCCTGGAAATAGTGGTGGAGGGTATGGCCTTGATCTGTGGGGCAGTGGGAAGCCCCAGGGAGTTTTATAAAGGAGAGCGAGAAGCTCAGAGCATCATTCATTCAACAATCATTTCTCCTGTGTGCCAGGCCCCTTTAACGATGCTAGAGGCACAGAGGTGTGTCAGACCTGGTCCCTGGCCTAGGGGAGCTCATAGTCCAATGGGGAGACATCAGGGAAGCTGACAGTATGAGGAGACAGGGCTGTGACCAGGGAGGTATCTAGGATTGTGTGGCCAGGGGAGGAAGTGGGGAAGTTGCCTTGAGGTCTGGGAAAGCTTCCTGAAACAGAGGATATTCAAGTTAGGTTAGTACGAATGAGCAGATATCTGGCACACAGAGGAAAGTTTTCATTCATTCATTTAACAAACACCTCAAGGCTTCCTGTGTGCCAGGTCTGTGCTGGTCCCCGGGGACCCAGAGATGAATTCCAATCAGTACCCATCCCTGTGGAGCACCTAGTCTGGAGGGGTGGGCAGGGTGGGTCTGTACTACAGAGGAGGCGGCAGAGGTGATAGGGAAGGCCATGGCAGGGAAGAGGTGACACTTCCCAGGAGAGGTGGGATGATGAACTGGGTCTGGAAGGCTGTGTCAGACAGACCAGTCAGAGATGATGGGCGGAGTCTTCTAGCGGAGGGAGGAGCCTGAGCAAAGGCAGGAAGCGGGAAAGCAGAGGTCACATTTTACCACCAGGCCTAGGACAGAGTGTCAGTTGTGTAGGGAGGATACAGTGGAGAGGGGCAGGACCCAGGTCATGCAGGGGTGGGCTTAGAAGCCTGGATTTTATCCTGTAAGTAGTGAGGACATCTGGAAGGGACCCGAACAGGAGAGCTTGAAGAAGATGGATGGGGGAGTTATCATAAGACAGTCAGCCAGAACAAAGGCAGGCCAGCTGTGCAGCCTCTGCGGATGATGCACTAGGACAGGAGGGACCCTTGACTCACCTCAGTCGTGGCTGGCTGGGGCCTTGCAGCCAGAGTCCTCATTTAAGCTCCTCCTCCTTTCCCTCCGCAATCCTGGTTGGCAGGGCTGCAGAAAGAACGCAGGAGCTGGGAGAAGGGGCCCCGTCCTCCTAGGGCTGACTCTCTGGCCATGCTGGATGAGTCCCAAAATGTCCAGAAGCGGGAGAATGAGTCAGAACGTGAGTCTCCCTGTAGAAATCACAGTAATTTTACTCATTGAAATTCCGCCAGCCAAGCTCATTTCTACTGTGCTTCAGAGCCTACAAAGCAACTTCACACCAGTTCTTACAACTTATCACAGTCAGCAAGTACATGCCTTGGAGACGTGGACATTAAGATTGATCACCTTGATGGAACCGTCTGTCTTGCTCACTGCTGTGTCTCAGCACAACACAGGGCCTGGCACACAGTAGGTACTTTTAAAGTATGTGTTGACACGGAGTTCCCATCGTGGCTCAATGGTTAATGAATCCAACTGGGAACCATGAGGTTGCGGGTTCGATCCCTGGCCTTGCTCAGTGGGTTAAGGATCCGGCGTTGCCATGAGCGGTGGTGTAGGTCGCAGACGCGGTTCGGATCCTGCGTTGCTGTGGCTGTAGTGTAGGCCGGCGGCTACAGCTCCGATTAGACCCCTAGCCTGGGAACCTCCATATGCTGCGGGTGCAGCCCTAGAAAAGGAAAAAAGACAAAAAAAAAAAAAAGTATGTGTTGACACCAACATGTGTCTTTAATTGAACCCCTGGGACCTTGCTTCTGGGACTTCTGATTATCATCTCTAAGACCTGAGTCTAGGGGAGCCTCTAAAACTCTTATTTCTACAACAGCATGATTTCTTCAACCTTTTTAAATTTTAAAGTTATTTTTTAATGACCTTTTTTTCTGTGTCTTTTTAGGGCCGCACCTGCGGCATACGGAAGTTCCCAGGCTAGGCCTCTAATCAAAGCTGTGCTGCCTATGCCGCAGCCAATGTCAGATCCTTAACCCACTGAGTGAGGCCAGGGATCAAACCCACATCCTCAACGGACACTAGTTGGGTTCTTAACCTGCTGAGCCATAACGGGAGCTCCTATTTCCTTCATTAAAAAAAAAAAATTATGACCACTGACCACTGAGTTATTTTCATGACCCATAATTTACAAAATACCATACCACTGGTGTGGCCTCTGTGTGTTTCCTAAGTGGCATATATCCATGGAGTGTGGAAAGCATTCTGAATCACCAAGCATCAATGACACAGGTTCACAATTCCTTTTTTTTTTTTTTTACAGGTTCACAATTCTTAAGCCTCTGGGGCCAGATGTGCTTTGAATTAACAAATCTTCAGATTTTTAAAAAGGTAATCCAGAGTTCCATTGTGGCTCAGTGAGTTAAGTGGCCTTGAGGATGCGGGTTCGATCCCTGGCCTCACTCAGTAGGTTAAGGATCCAGTGTTGCTGGGGCTGTGGCATAGGCCGGCAGCTGCAGCTCTGATTTGACCGCCTAGCTTGAGAACTTCCATATGTCGCAGGTATGGCTGTACAAAGATAAATTAATTAAAAGGTAATCCATTATGTTACATATATGGTGTATTTTGATTAAAATGCCAGTGGAGTGGGGCAGGGGAGAGCATTTCAAAATTGAATACTTCAATATTTTTAGAGTGAAGGTATAAGTATTCAGTCTACCCTGAATAATTAAAAGTAATAAATCACAGTTCTGGTCAGGTTGGGGCACCAAATTCATGGTAAAAAAATATTTGTGAGGAGTTCCCGTCGTGGCTCAGTGGTTAACGAATCTGACTAGGAACGATGAGGTTGTGGGTTCGATCCCTGGCCTTGCCCAGTGGGTTAAGGATCCAGCATTGCCGTGAGCTGTGGTGCAGGTTGCAGATGTGGCTCGGATCCCACATTGCTGTGGCTATGGTGTAGGCTGGCACCTACAGCTCCAGTTAGACCCCTAGCCTGGGAACCTCCATATGCAGCGGGTGAGGCCCTAAAATGACAAAAGCCAAAACAAAAGAAAAGGAAAAGTTTGTGAGTTCCTGCTGTGGCAGCATCTCTGGAGCACTGTGACATAGGTTCCATACGGGGCCCAGCACAGTGTTAAGGATCCAGTGTTGCCACAGCTGCAGCTTAGGTCACAGCTGCAACT
The DNA here is from genome assembly GCA_004024745.2 of Catagonus wagneri. Lineage (NCBI taxonomy): Eukaryota > Metazoa > Chordata > Mammalia > Artiodactyla > Tayassuidae > Catagonus > Catagonus wagneri. Next base: position 132,215 of record PVHT021183540.1, on the reverse strand, counting down.
CAGATCTGATCCCTGGCCTGGGAACTCCATATGCCTCTGGGTGGCCAAAAAAAAAGTCTGGTTTTCAAATTTTCTAGATTTTGTCAGTACAGGAGAGGGAATGTGGTAGACCTATAATAACTGCTAATGTTTTATCCAACAAAGATTTTCCTCACAACAGAGATTACGCCTTGACTTGTGAGTGTAATTCAATGTACAGATTTTCTTTAAAAAATTTATTTTATTAGAGTTCCCGTTGTGGTGCAGCAGAAACGAATCCGACTGGGAACCATGAGGTTGCAGGTTTGATCCCTGGCTTTGCTCAGTGGGTTAAGGATCTGGTGTTGCCATGAGCTGTGGTGTATGTAGCAGACGCGGCTCGGATCCCCATTGCTATGGCTGTGGTATAGGCTGGCAGCAGCAGCTCGGATTGGACCCCTAGCCTGGGAACCTCCATATGCCACAGGTGCGGCCCTAAAAAGCAAATAAAAAAAAATTTTATCTTATTGAAGTATAGTTGATTTACAATGTCGTGTTAATTTCTGCTGTACAGCAGTGATTGAGCTATACATATTTTTTATATTGTCTTATGGTTTATCTTAAGATATTAAATATAGTTCCTTGTGCTATCCAGTAGGACCTTGTTGTTTATCCATTTTATATATAGTAGTTTGCATCTGCTAACCCTAAACTCCCAATCTACCCCCCCCTTCCAGTGCCCTTGGCAACCACAAGCCTGTTCTCTCTGTCTGACACACAGATGTTTTTTCTGACCCTGAGCTGGCAAAGAATGTTTGGACAGAAAATCTTTTTCATCCCAAACTTTAAAGCTGGGAAATTTCACCTAAAAATTCCACTTCCATCTTCTGAAAAATCCTAGGACTTGGCCACACTGGGTCTGCATTCCCACCAAGCTAGTTTGTTGGAGGCCATTTAGAGCCACACACCTCCCTTGGCTGAAGTGAGCCCCGCAGGATCCCGACAGCCTTCACCCAAGGCCTCTTCTCTCCTTTATCTTATCTGCCTGGCCCTCACAGACATCTGAGTTTGAGAACTGTACATAGTTTCCAAATCTCGTTCTGTTCCCATCTCATACACTCTCAGCCCTTTGAGGGAAGAAACTGAAGCTGTTGCCAAGCTCAAGGTCAATAACTTGAGCCACATAATTGGGGAACTGGAAAACCTTAAGCCCTGGAGTCAGGGAATCTTGCCTCTTCTTTGTGTGGGACTATGGCCAGATCATCCGCCCTCTCTCTGCCTCAGTTTCTACAGCTACAAAATAAGGCAGACACAACCAACCCACAATCGCTTTATCTGCAATTCTAAAAACAAAAGTCTCTGCAAACCGAAACTTTATTCATAAATTGACAGCAAAACCGAGCTCAAATGGCTACAGGCTAGGTATAGTTTTTATTCCCCTGCAGTGTGAATCTTCAGGTCTTTTCCGGCAGAAATGTGTGATTTTCAAGAACTGCCCCAGATCTCGCTACGGTTGTAATTATGTATCCGAACTACGAAATATGCATCCTATTAATTTTATAAAGTCTAAAAAATTCTGATTCCCCAGATGATTCTAGTGCCAAGCGAATCCAATAAGACCGGAGAGCCCCTGCGGAGGTTACAGAATAAAATCAGAGAACAGCGCGGTGCCTGGCGTACAGAAAGCGCTCAAGTAAGTGGTAAATACCTTGACACCCTAAAGAACTCCCATTCATTCATCCCTCAAGATCCTGCCCAGCTCTGCCAACGACTTCAGGCAACTCATCTCCTCCTTCAGCTTCACCCAAGATGTAAAATAACATCGCTCCTATCAAGGCTGCTGGTGAGGATTGGAAACTACTTTAGCAAGAGCCGGGCCCATGACAAGCTCTGAACAAGACTCCACCTACATACCCACCCCCCAAAGCGACGCGCCTCGTGCCGATCACGCCCCAAGATCTTTCCGTTACCCCTCAGGAAGGTCCGAGCCCACAAGCCTCCGGAGTCCTCAGCGATCTCAGCCCCGGCGTCTCCTGAGATTGGTCCGCCGAGTTAGCACACGCGACCCCGGCCCGGAGAGAGCCGGAGACCCAACTCCTCTTACGCGCGCCTTCTTGCAGCCACTTCCGTTGCAGAGAGAATCTCCTCAGAGCTACTCCACCAGAAGCCTCCGCCAACGCCAAGACTCCGTTTCCCAGAGGGCTGTGCGCAAGTCTTCCTTTATCTTCCCATCTGCCCTAGCATCTTCGTCGTTAGACGACCCGCTGAGCACGCTGGGAAATAAATGGGCAGAGGCACTAGGTGGCATTTGGGTGTTGTAGTCCAGCTTTCGATGGACATTCTAATCGTCTTCTCCTGCCTTTTGGAGAAGACTGGGAGGTTGTTCCATTTCTGAAGGCGACAACTAGAGGGTTGCTGTAGAAACACGTTAAGGAAGAACCCGGATTCCTGAGAGGAAGCGAGAAGGTGGAATTGAGGCGGGCAAACTGAGACTTTGACCTGTGATTGGTGGAGATATAGCCCGTATTTCATCCCTCCTTATGATTGGCTCCACTTCGCACATGCGCAGTAGGATGACGAAACATTCCAAGGAAGGTGGAACGGGGTTGGGCGATGAGGGAATAATCCCTCCCCCACCTTTGAGTCAGAGGGCTGAGCTGGCGCGAAGGTGCCTGGGAAATGGAGTAACCAGGTAGTCACGACCCGCGGGCAGCCCCGAGGCCAGCTTGGGCTGCGCGGGCGCAGTCCTCCTTCGGGCGAGAGGATGCGCGCGCAGCACCTTCCGCCCAGACGGAAGTTTCTGCGGGGCAACTGAGAAGGTGAGTCCCATTTCCCCTGGAAGATTCGAGGTTCAGGCTGCAACAGTCTGGCCCCCCACCACGCTCACCAAATCCAGAGGTGAGGGGAAAGCGAGGTGAACCAGGGGCAGGTCTCCAGACATCTTAGCCACAGTTTGGGCGTACTGCCTGTGAGGTCAGCACGACCCTTTATGGGAGTCGGGGTGAGAGAAGCTTCTGGGTGCCGGGTAACCGGCCAGTTTACAGCTGTCTCAAGCTTCGTTGGGCCTGTGGTGGTAGGCGTGGCTACGACAGAGATAGGCGGAGCTAATGGGGAGTTTTTCAGACGCCCCGCCTTGGTACTACGTCATCCGTGGGTTCTGTAGGGGGCGGGGTCGAGACGAATTAGCTCTCCTGCGGAAGGTGGAGTCTTGCCTTAAGCTCTTTTTCTGTCCTTTGTCTCGAAAGGGAGAGACAAAGTACTTAGCACATAGCGGATGTTCAGTAACTATTTGCAGAATAAATAAAGTAAGTGGATGAATAAATGCTAAAGGTTGACCTGAATGTTGAAGCCTTGGTTATAAGTCCTGGACTAACCACGTGACCTTGGACCGCTGACTTCAAGACTCCGAAATTCCCTTCTTTCTTCCATCTATATTTACCTCCATCTGACTTATTAAACACTTACTTATTTGCTTATTAATCTTGTCTTCCCCCCACTAGAATGTGAGCTATGTCAGGTCAGGAGCCTTGTTTCCTTTGTTACTGTATCCCCAGCAGTTGGCACATCTTAGGAGTCCAGTGAATACTTATTGAATGAACGAATGATCTTAGCACACGCAGGCTCTATGGCCAAAGCTCAGTAAACGGTAACTAGTATCTTTTACCTACATGTGCAGTGACCCTGAGTCAGCCTCTTTACCTTTATTCACTTACAGGACACTGTTAAGATGGAGTTTCCAGCCCAGTGAATCTGAGGGCCATCTGTGACCCATAAAGGTACCATCCTCTCAGGCACATGCCCCTTAAAGCCAGTTCCCCTCCAACAGCTTGCTCCTCCTCCATCTCATGTATGTTGCTGCTCTCAGACGTCACTCCCAGGAGGAAGGTTATCATGGACGTGGCCGCCGTCCAGGCACTTGCTCATTCCTGGAGGCCATCTTTATCCAGTGGCACTTGGCACGGGGGGCGATTCCACTGAAAGCCAAGACACTTAAAACCGGCACTGGGAGTTCCCATCGTGGCTCAGCAGAAACGAATCTGACTAGCATCCATGAGGACACAGGTTCGATCCCTGGCCTCACGCAGTGGGTTAAGGATCTGGCATTGCCATGAGCAGTGGTGTAGGTCACAGATGTGGCTCAGATCCTACATTGCTCTGGCTGTGGTGTAGGACAGCAGCTACAGCTCTGATTCAGTCCCTAGCCTGGGAACCTCCATATGCCATGGGTGCTGCCCTAAAAAGATTAAAAAAAAAAACGCCACAAGAGTTCCCACTGTCGCACAGTAGGTTAAGGATCTGGCATCGCTGCAGCTGGTGTGTAGGTTGCAGCTGTGGCTCAGATTTGATTCCTAGCCTGGGAACTTCCATAGACTGCAGGTGTGGCCAAAACAAGTAAACAAAAAAGGCACAGATTTTCAGACTTTTATTTACATAAGTATCTAGCAAAGTCTTTTAAGTGTAGGCCATGCTGCAGTGACAGAGACCCCCCAAATCTCAGTGGCTTAACCCAAATACAAGGGTTAATACAAAGTTTGGAACAACTCTTCAGGGCAGCCAGCCTCTAGACAATTTTGATCTTGTGGCTCCAGCATCAACACGGGCTTCAGGATTATTGTGGCAGTAGTGACTCTACTAGCTTGACAAAAATGTTCACCAGGAGTTCCCATTATGGCTCCGTGGAACCGAATCTGACTAGGAACCATGAGGACTTGTGTTCGATCCCTGACCTCGCTCATTGGGTTAAGGATCCGGTGTTGCCATGAGCTGTGGTGTAGGTTGCAGACGCAGCTCAATCTGGCGTGGCTGTGGCTGTGGTGTAGGCCAGCAGTTACAGCTCCAATTTGATCCCTCACCTGGGAACCCCCATATGCCTCGGATGTGGCCCTGAAAAGACAAAAGAAAAAAAAAAAAGCTTCACAGTTATAGTTGCAGACCCTCGATGCTTCCATAATTGGAGCAGTTCTGTGGAAATTCTGTTGACCTAACAGCGTTCCTGTATCTTTTGTGAGGTCTGCAGTTTCCTTCCACCTTTGTTCTGCATTGTACCTGCCCCGGGCCTTTAGGGAGAGGCAGGTGGCTAGAGGCTGTACACGGTGGGTGGAAACTCGGGAGCGGCCACTTTCTGAGAGTGCGTCTATCCCAGTATGAGAACTGTTATTCTTTTTGCGATCTGGTCACCACGGGAAGCTCAGATGACTACTCATCAGCAAGGGATTAAGATTTTCTCTCAGCTTCCTGTTCCCTCCCCCGCCCCCTACTTCTGTTTTCCAGCATGATCTTCTGTCCAGACTGTGGCAAAGGTATTGAAGCAGCATTCAAATTCTGCCCCTACTGCGGCAAACCTTTGCCTACAGAGGAGCATGAGGATGCCCAGACCTTCGTCAGACCGTTCATGTCATCCTTCCGAGGTAAAACCCAGGGCTCAGTGGTAACAAACCTGACTAGTATCCGTGAGGACTCAGGTTCGATCCCTGGCCCTGCTCAGTGTTTTAAGGATCTGGAGTTGCAGTGAGTTGCGGTGTAGGTTGCAGGTGCAGCTCAGATCCTGCATTGCTGTGGCTGTGGCATAGGCCAGTAGCTGCAGCTCTGACTTGACCCCTAGCCTAGGGACTTCCACAGGCCATAGGTACAGCCCTAAAAAGACCTAAGAATTCCAACAGGCACCTGAGCTCCCAGCCAATTAACAAAGATACCAAGAAACAAGTCACCGTCAAGAGAAATTACAAACTGTAGGATCAGACCTGTAATGACAAGAGATCTTGGAATTAACAGTTGAGACTATGATATAGAATTAATTTAAATATATTGAAGGAACGAAAGTTAGAATTGATTAGGAGGATTTTTTAAAGTAACCAAATAAATATATGATGATTAAAAAAAATATCATGGCAGTCAGAAACTCAGATGGTTTAAACTGCAGGCTAGACACAGCTGAAGGGAGAATAGTGAACTGGAATATAGATATGAAGAAATTACCTAGAGGAGAGCACACCAAGACAAAGTGCTAGAGGATATAAAAGAAAGCCTAAGACCCATGAAGGAAAGAATAACAAAATAGTTTGTTTAGATATTTAGGTGATAGAAGAAGCAAGACTTGGCTGTGAGGATCAGAGGGTAGAGAGTGGTTGAATATGACCTTGGGGCTTCTGGTTTAATGGTTCCTGGAAAGGACTGTTTTTGCTTTTAGTCCATTTTTTACTGTCCACTTTGCATAACTCCATTTTGCATTCACTCTTCCTTTCTCCAGGCTCAAAGAGAAAGAGGAGCGCTGGTTCTGAAGTTTCTTCCAAGAAAGTGAAACTGTCCAGCTGTGGTCCCTCTCCATCCTCCCTCCCCTCGGATGGTGACAGGTCTGGATCTGAAGATACCTTGAGTACCTGTGGGAAACGCAGAGGTGAGAGTTATGCACAGTCTGGCCTGACTCTAGATGGGGGGCAGGAGGGTCATCTGACAGTGTTTGAGACATCATTCCCTTGCTCAGGCACCACCTACCCCTGCCTGGTCCCTCCTCTCAGCATCCTCCCCCACCTCTCAGCCTGCAGGCCCCCCTCCCTCTCCATCACTCCATGGCCAGGGCTGACCCCACCCCTCCCTGCTCACAGCTCCCTGCTGTCCTCATCACCCCACTGTCCGGGCTCTTCAGCCTGACCTCTGTATGATCTAGTTCCTCCTTTGGCTCACGGAAAATAATCCTGCACATGGAAAATTTGCTTTTGGGCATTTCTGTTGTGGTTCATTGGGTTAAGAACCCAACTAGTATCCGTGAGGATGCAGGTTCGAACCCAGGCCTCGCTCAGTGGGTTAAGGATCCCGTGTTGCCACGAGCTGTGGTGTAGGTCACAGACGCGGCTCAGATCTGTCGTTGCTGTGGCTGTGGTGTAGGCTGCTGCTGCAGCTCCGATTCGACACCTAGCCTGGGAACTTGTGTATGCCGCAGGTGTGGCCCTAAAAAAGAAAAGAAAAAGAAAATTTCACTCTTTTATTTCTGGCCACGCCCACAGCATGCAGAAGTTCCTGGGCCAGGGATTGAACCTGTGCCACAGCAGCAGCCCAGGCTGCTGCAGTGACAATGCCAGATCCTCAGCTCATTGCACAACAAGGGACTCTGAGCAAACTCACTTCCTGGAAATACTTTTTAGTATTTAGTATTTAGTATTTCAGTGTCTGGTCTTGGCTGTCTGTTCCGTCAGCCCAGAGACTGACCTCCCTTCTTTGCAACACGCAGGGTCAGATCTCAGGGAAGCCTTTCCTGAGCACCATGGGTGAGATCAGGGCCACCTCTTCTCCCTCCAGAGCCTCTCTTTATCCTTTTTGGGTGTCCGCAGGGCCAGTGCTGTCCTCGTTTGAGCATCTGTCTCCTCTAGGCGCCATGTCTCTTTCTGTCTCACTTGATGGCCTGAGAGTCCTTCGTGGGCTAGGACCAGTGGACTAAGCTGTGTGTGCCCCATGCCAGCCAGAGAGCAGGGCAGGCGTGAGGACCATGTGTCCATCTCCTTCTCACTGGGGTCTTGGATCTGAAGTCCCAGACCTCGGGGTCTCCTCTTTGTCCCCTGTTGTCCCCCAGGCCCCACTACCTCTTGCCATTCTGTGCCTGGGGTGGCAGATAGTGTGTGGGAGCAACGGAGTCAGTGATATTTTTTCCTGCATGCCTATCTCCTCATCCCAGTTCTCTTGCTAGTTAAGGAGCCCCTCGAGGACAGGACCTCAGTCTAACAAATGTCCAGTCCCTCTTCATACTCAGCACAAGGCCAGGTCCTGTTTTAGGATGTTTTTGATTGAATATCTGGAATGTCTCTCTTTTTCCTTTGTCTTTTTTAGAGCCGCACCCGTGGCATATGGAGGTTCCCAGGCTAGGGGTCTAACAGGAGCTGTAGCCGTCGGCCTTCGCCACAGCCACAGCAACGCGGGATCCAAGGTGCATCTGTGACCTTCACCACAGCTCACGGCAGCGCCAGATCCTTAACCCACTGAGCAAGGCCAGGGATGAAACCCGCAACCTCATGGTTCCCAGTTGGATTCGTTAACCATTGAGCCACGACAGGAACTCCTGGAATGTCTTTTTCTTCTCCCTGACAGACCTCTACTAATCCAGCAAAACCCAACTCAAATGTCCCCTCCTCCACAAAGCCTCCCCTGTCTTCTGCAGGCACAGTCAGTCTTTTTCTCATATCCCTTTGTGCATCCCTGTCTCAGACTCACTTCCGAATGGCTGTGTCCAGATCTGACTCCCCCACCGAGCTAGAGGTTCCCAAGGGAGGGGTCCAGGTCCAACTTGTGTCTAGGTCCCCCACTGTGACACATGGGACCTGATCCGTGAAAGGTCCCAGGAAGCATTTGCTGAATGAACAAATGAATAGTTAAACAGCATTATGAGTGTTCCCCGAGTACCCATCCAAGTTTCTCTCCCAGATGCCGCCTTTTGTTTATTCTGACTGTCCTGCTGCAGGTTCCTGGAGCAGACCCCCAACTCCCCGTGGCAGCCCTCAGATGACCAGGCAGAGCCCTCGGACCACCAGGCAGAGCCCTCAGTCACTGAAGCGGAGCCAGGTGACTACCTCGCTCAAGGCTTTGCCAGCGGGGACGGTGCTGACAGACAAGAGTGGGCAGCGCTGGCAGCTGCGGTGCCTGCAGACCAGGAGCAGCCAGGGCATTCTGTATGAAGGTACACTCTGTCCATAGGTGGGCGGTGCTGGGCTGGGCCAGGCTGTCTTAGAACCAGCGCAGGGGGAGGGACCCCCTTTCCGATTTTGGGTTTTTTGTTTGTTGGTTGGTTTAATTTTTTAATGAAATTATTGATTTACAAGGTTGGGTTAATTTTTGCTCTACAGCAAAGTGTTTCAGTTATGCATATACATACATTCTTTTTTTTTTTTTCTTTTGGAAGAGCTGGAAATCTAGATTTTTTTTTTCTGAAAACCTTTCCGATATTTATTTATTTTTTGTCTCTCTCTCTCTCTCTTTTTTTTTTTTTTTGGTCTTTTCAGGGCCACACTCACAGCATATGGAGGTTCCCAGGCTAGGGGTCTAATCAGAGCTGTAGCCGCTGGCCGACGCCACAGCCACAGCAACACAGGATCTGAGCTGCGTCCGCAACCTACACCACAGCTCATGGCAACGCCTGATCCTTAACCCACTGAGTGAGGCCAGGGATCGAACCTGCAACCTCATGGTTCCTAGTCGGATTCATTAACTACTGAGCCATGAAGGGAACTCCTATATACATTCTTTTAATATTCTTTGCCATCGTGCTTTATCATAGGATGTTGAATATAGTTCCCTGTGCTCTACAGGAGGGCCTTGTTGTTTACCTGTTCTCTGTATGACGGCTTGCATCTGTTAACCCCACCCTCCCACTCAGTCTCTCCCCCGGCCCCCTCCCCTTGGTGGTCACAAGTCTGTTCTCTGTGTCCATGAATCTGTTTCCACAAGAGAGGGAGGGAGGTGGGGAAGGAGAAGGAATGAATCAGGGGAGAAGGAACAAGAAGAGAAGTGTAGCTCAGGGAAACAGGTTCGAGCCCCAGCCTGACACAGAGGGTTAAGGATCTGGTGTTGCCATAGCTGTGGTGTGTATTGTAGCTGCAGCTTAGATTCAGTTCCTGGCCCCGGAACTTCATATGCTGTGGGTGTGGCCCTAAGAAAGAAAGAACGTTCTCTTCCAGTTGTGGAAGTCACGAGTCAGAAATTAGTCTCACAGAGCTGAAGCTAAGGTGCAAGCAGAGCTGGTCCTTACGGAGGCTCCGCAGGAGAATCTGTTTCCTTGCTCTTCAGCTCCTGGGGGCTGCCTGCTTTCCTCGGCTTGGGGCCCCTTTCTCCATCCTCAACTCACATCACCCCGGGCTGCTTTCATCATCACATCATTCTCCTCTTCTGTGGTCAGATGTCCCCCTGGCTCTGTCCATAAGCCCTTGTGATTAGACCAGGGCCCCCTGCATCATCTAGGACAGTCCCCACATCTCAGGACCCTTTATCTGATCACATGTGCAGGGAAGGGAAACCCACCGTTGGTTCTCTCCAACTGCAGCCCCTTGGCAACACCCGGCGTGCTTCTCCCATCGGCAGCCCTGAGCCTCTCCCTGGTCCTAGGTTTCAGCTGCTCTGGGAGAATGGTCACTTCTCTTTTTGAGGGGCCTCTCAAGGGACCCCAGAGCTCTTTTTTTTTTCTTTTTTTTAACCACACCTGCAACACGAAGAAATTCCCAAGCCAGAGACTGAACTTGCACCGCAGTTGTGACCTGTGCCACAGCTGTGGCAATGCCAGATCCTTAACCTGGTGCACCACAAGGGCACTTGCTGGAGCTCGTTTTTAAGTATGCCGTTCACCCTCTTACACATCAGGCCAGCATTTCTCAGCCTTGGCACTATTGCGTTCATCGCAGGGGCCCGTCCTGGGCGCCATAGGGTGTTTAGCAGCGTCCCCGGCATTTACCCACTGGATGCCAGGAGCACCCTTCCCCTCTCCCAATCAGAATCGTCTCCAGGAGTTCCTGTTGTGGCTCAGCAGGTTGAGAGCCCGACTAGTATCCATGAGGTTGCCGGTTTGATCCCTAGCCTCGCTCGGTGGGTTAAGGATCCGGCATTGCCTTGAGCCATGATATAGGTCGCAGATGCAGCCCTAAAAAAGAAAGGAAAAAACTGTTTCCAGACATTTCCAGATGTCCAAGGTAGAAGACACTGGTTTAGGCCGTCCCAGATACACTCTCCAAGGATGGAATGACTGTTGACTGGTAACTGTCAGGTAGAATCACTATTTCATTAAACGCCGTTCACCCGTGCCCGCAGTAAGAGGTTGGGCTAGAGACACCAGAGTCCAGAAACCTGCACAGTAAGCGGCAGGATCCTGGCACCGCTGGCCATGAGCGGAGCATGGGGTGCCTAGAGTCCCCAGCCAGGCTTGGGGAGGTAGGAAAGCACAGCCAGACTGAGCGGGCTGGTCACCTGCCTCTGCTGGCAAGAGAGGTCATGCCCTTGAGCCTCAGTTTCCTGCAGACGCGAGTGTCATAATATCGACCTCACAGGGCCGTCGTGGGGAGAGCAAGCAGCACAGCGCCCAGGCAGACAGCAGGCACTGGCCAGATACTTCCTGTTGTGACTCTGGTTATAAGGGACCCCCTAGCAGCATTCTCGCTGTTGAGTGTCACCTGACTTGCTGATTGGAAGCTGCCACCCGCCTGCCCACCCCTCCCTTGTCTCCATGTGGTGCGAGTAGGGACTTTCCACATGCAGACGGAGGGGGGGGGGGGTCTCCCAGGTGGCAGGATCTGGAGCCCTAGGCTTGCAGCCCGGCTCTGCAGGGACCCTTGGCCAAGCCCACTGCCTTCGTGGGTTTGTGTTGGCTCCTCTCGGCAATAGGAGCTGCTCAACTGGCTCCCCGGCTGGCTGGTGGCAGGAGGGCCAGTTAGAGGAGTGGAGGGAGTTCTCTTGTGGCGCAGCCCATTAAGGACCTGGTGCTGTCAGAGTTCCCTTTGTGGCTCAGTGGTAACTAATCCGACTAGTATCCCTGAGGACTTGGGTTCGATCCCTGGCCTCGCTCAGTAGGTAAAGGATCTGGCATTGCCGTGAACTGTGGTGTAGGGTCACAGATGTGGCTTGGATTTGACATTGCTGTGGCTGTGGGGTAGGCTGACGGCTACAGCTCCGATTCGACCCCTAGCCTGAGAACTTCCATATGCCACAGGTGTGGCCCTAAAAAGCAAAAAAGAAAAGGGGGGGGGAGATCTGGTGTCATCACCGTAACAGCTCAGGCCTCTGCTGTGGCACAGGTTCAATCCCTGGTCTGGGAACTAGGAGAAAAAGCTCTTCATAATCTGCAGAGCAGGGCAGAAAAAGCGTATTTAAATGGCGAGCTGAGTGTCAGACATGCATGTGTTACCCTCCAATGATGTGTTCTGATGTGTTCACTGAGTGATCTGTTGAGGGGCTGCTTATCCTCAGACCTCCAGGTAACTCTGAGACAGGTCCTTTTGGGCCTGAGGGGGGCCACGGCTATTTCCTGGGTGCCCCTTGAAGACTGCCCTCCCAGCCCCCTCCCCACAGATGGGAAGGAGCCCTCTTTCTCTTGAGACCCTGGCCTCATGTTTCCCTCCTTCATTCTGGGCTCAGGTCACCCTCAGCCTTCAATCTGTCAGCCCCGGTTCCTACCCTGCCCCAGCTGGAGCTTCTTGAGGGCAAGGATGGTTCTAGGTAACTTTGTCACCTTCCTGCCCCTTAGCTGGGCATCTTAGACAACATCAGCCTGGGTGATGAGGAAGGAGGGGTGGGAAAGAAGAGAGAGGAGGAGGGAAGACACAGAGAGCCCACTGGGACGGATGACAGTGGTTGAGCTCACGAGCTCTGAAATGAGATGGACCTAGGCCAGGGCCTCCCTGCCGCCTACCAGCCATGTGCCTTCAGCTAATTGTGGTGTTTGACAAGCTGCCACACTTCGAGTGCTCCCGAGTGCCTGGTGTGGTGCTGGGCTCTGGGACCTGTGTGTGGGGTCATTGAGCAGCTCCTGTGGAAGATGAAGCTGGTTATGATCCATGCTCAGCTGGTACTGTTGTTATTCCTCCCAGGCCCCCTGAATCCCTGTGTGCAATCCTGGGAGCTTCGGCTCCTACTTTACTGACATGGAGCAGAGGCGGCCCAGAGAGGTTTAGCACCTCACACCAAGTCACACAGACTTGATGAATGGGCTGGGCCTGAACTCAGATCTACCCGGCACAAAACCTCCCATGTCACGTGGAGCTAACAACAGCCACAGCAATGATAGGATTCCCTAGGGTTATTGTGAGCAGTAAAGGAAACAATGTGTGTGAAGCCCACACTTAGCACAGGGTTTGTAATTAATGGGACAGGCATGCGGGGTGTTATGAAGAAGTGCGGAAGGGATCCAGATCTGCGCCTGTGGAGGGGAAGGGAAGGAAGAGGAGGAAGTAGGTAGGGCAGAGAAAGAAATAGAGCCCGGGTGCTGCCCAGGAATACCCCAGCTGGCTCCATGGGCTCAGGGTCAGATGCGGGCCGCCCTGCCCGGCCTTCGTATTCCCTTCCATCAGCCTTTGGATGTGGGCCACTCTGGGACGCTAGCTGAGTACATCCTCGAGGGGCTGAGGGCTGCTGCGGTGGTCCCTCCCCAGGTGGAGCTGAGCTGTGGCTATAGCTCCTCCTCCAGGGGCGGGGGGGGGGGGAGAACTGCGTCCGTCACGTGATGCTTATGTCTTCACGTGATACTTACGTCCGTCACGTGATACTTACGCATTGTTGAAAGATGGCGGGTGTCGAATAATACCGAAGGAAGTGAGAACGAATTTTGAGACCAGAAAACTAAGCAGGCAGCTCAGCAGAGTACAATGGTGAGGTTTATTGTGGATAATTTAAATTTGGGTAGGATGGGCGAACAGCGATCTGGAAGCATTTGCAGCTTCGCTCTGTGCTGCCAGAGCGGGGATAGCGTAATTTAAAGGGGCCAGAGGTAAAGCTAGACGCCGCTAGGGGAGAAGCACGTCGGTGCCAACGGAAAGCAGGGATTTTTTCCTCCCACTGGGGAGTCTCGTGACCATTATTCCTTGTGCGCCCTTAGCCACCTGCGTCATCAAAAGGCCTTCTAGTTTTAACACCAGAGGGAGGCAGGAGTGAAAGTTCAGAGGGAACTTGGCTGGCTTGGGCGCATTCCTCGTGGGTAGGCTAAATCTGAGAAAGAGGAGGGGAGAACAGTGCGTCTAAGACGGGACTGGCAAGATGGAGTCAGTGTGGTTCAGCCCCCACCCAGATACGCAGACGAACAGGTACAGTTATTGTGTCGGGGCCCCAGGACACCCCCAGGCCTCAGCACATGGTCGTCCCCGTGCCCTGATTAATTACCTCAGAAGGACCCAGCACAGTCGGTGGGGGGGGGAGGCGCATGAATTGAGGTCTGGGGGCGGAGGGTTGGGGGGCCCAGCACCAGCTTCCAAGAGTCCTCTCTCCATGGCGTCACACAGAGCACTTAAGGAGGTGTGACAGCACGTGTAAAATGTCTACCAGGGACTCTCATTAGAGACTCAGGCACTCAGGGTTTTTACTGGGTGCTGATCACATAGGCACTTTCTGCCTGGGACACACCAAAATTCTAGAGTCCCTGGGAGTTCCCTTGTGGCATAGGTTAAGGACCAGGCGTTGTCACTGGCTGCTGTGGCATGAGTTCCATCCCTGGCCTGGGAACTACTGCATGCTGTGGGTGCGGCCAAAAAAAATCTAGTCTCAGAAGGAAAGCAGGTGTTCAGCATAGCAGTTTGGTCACAGGGGAGCCCTTTTATTGATTAGGGAATGCTAGAACCTTCCCAGCTGATCCGCAGACACCAGCCAGGGTTCAGCCTGGCGAGCGGGCCTTTCCAAGGAGAGTAGTCTCAGGCCTGCCACGTCAATAACTCTCTGCATAGCTGGATGGTAAGAAGGAGAGAAAGAGGAGGAAAAAAGAGGCTGTTTGGAAATAGAAAGGAGCAGGTCTTGAAAGCCAAGAATGCATTTGACCCTGTGGAAATCCGTTCACCACACCTATGGCTTGTTACCCTGAGGACGATGACTCTCACTTTCCCCCCTAGGTTATAACCTCGCTCTTTCTATCCATCCACAGCTGAGCCCGTCTCCACCACTGCCTGCACGTCAAGTCCCCAGGAGCAAAGATTCTCGCTTAAACTAGTGAGTGGCCCCAGGGGCAGCGCTGAGGGGGAGGACCTGGGACTTTAGCAAACACGCCGTTAACTTCCAGGCCCCTGGCTTGCAAGGAACAGTGGGACCTTGGGCAAGACACGTCTATCCCCAGGCCTCAGGTCCTTTTACATTGGCCACTCGAGCTGCAGTCAGGTCCACCCCTGAGCCCTGGCTCTCATGCTTTCTGGCAGTGTGATCCGAAAACCAGGATAGCTGGGTTGAGTACCCACCCCCTCAACCCTAGATGGAAGCTGTTAAGTGGGTCGGAATGAGTGCTTTGGAGCCAGCCTCACAGATGAGTAGCAGTACCTGCTTGCTGAGCACCTGTTCTGTGCCCAGCCCTGGGCTAAGAAGGTCAAACCTGTGGGTGGTTATTATTCTCTCTATTTAACAGTTGAGGATGTGAGAACTCAGTCACTTGCCCAGGGGCACCCGGCATGCAAGCTGCTTTGTTCACCGCCCTGTCTCCAATGCCCAGAATGGTACTAGGCACGTCGTCGGTGCCTCTTAGAAAGAATGAATGAATGGCAGAGTTGGGATTCGAGTCCAGCTCTCTTTGACTCTGTGCCCTTGAAAACCCAGCTATACTAGTTGTGTTTTTTTTTTTAAATATACTAATTGTGTTCAATTAAAATATGTTGTTTGCTAGGAAAAAAAGGCCCAGTGTTAACAGTGGCTTAGGAGTTCCCATCATGGCTCAGCGGAAATGAATCTGACTCATATCCATGAGGTCACAGGTTTGATCCCTGGGCTCGCTCAGTGGTTTGAGGATCCGGCGTTGCTGTGGTGTAGGTCACAGACACGGCTCAGATCTGGGGTTGCTGTGACTGTGGTGTAGGCCAGCGGCTACAGCTCTGATTCAACCCCTAGCCTGGGAACCTCCATATGCCTAAATAGAAAAACAGTTAAACAAAAAAAACCAATGGCTTAAGCAAAGTAGTATTTTATTGCTTTTACTTAAAAACTTGGGGCAGTGATCCAGGGTTGATATGATGGTTCCATAAACAAAGGGCTCACTTTCTTTCTCTCTTGATGCTCCAGGTTCTTCAACCTATAACCTCCATTTCATGGGCTGAGATGGCTGCTCCAGCTCCTACCATCTCATCTGCCTTCCATCCAGCTGGAACATAAGAGAGAGGAGAGAGCTGCCCCAGCCCTTCAAGGGCTTAAACTGGAAATTGCCCATATCTCTTCTGTTCACATCTTCATAGGCCAGAACTTGGTCATGTGGTCATTCCTTATTGCAAAGGAGATTGGGAAATGTAGTTTTTAGATGAAGGCCATATATCTAGGGAAACCTGTGGATCCTACCCGAAAAGAAAGAGAAGGAACCTGGCAGTAACTCGAAGTCTCTGATATGTGTTCACGTGCAGAACACTAGGGAATTTGATTCGATGCGGGCCTTGTTGGGGAACCTGGGTTGTTGCTGGTATTACCCTGGGGTAATCCATGGCCAGTGATGAGCCCTTGCCTAAGAGGTTCCAGTGTGACAGCCTTTTCCTCTCCTCTCCCCCATTTAGGATGCCAAGGATGGGCGCTTGTTCAACGAGCAGAACTTCTTCCAGCGGGCCGCCAAGCCTTTCCAAGGTATCCTTCAGGGACATGGGGAGTGAGGGATAGTTGGGGGTACCAGCTTGGTCGAAACAACTGGTTTCTCCCTGAAGATGTAGGAAGAGTGGGGATTAAATTGAAGACTCGGATTTGCTCCCCTCACCCCTCAGCCCACAGAGGACAGACAATGATGTTGGGCTGAGGTTGGCTCGTATCAGCTCTTAAAAGCTGAGTTATTATGTTAAATTTTCAGAAATACCACAAGCCGGTTGTTAAACATAGCCATTAAGTATGAATTGGAATTCCCATTGTGGCTCAGCAGGTTGAGAACCCAGCGTAGTATCTGTGAGGATGCAGGTTTGATCTCTGGACCCATTCGGTGGGTTAAGGATCTGGTGTTGCCACAAGCTGCGGTGTAAGTCAGATCTGGCTGTGGCTGTGGCATAGGCCAGCAGCTGCAGCTCTGGTTCGACCCCTAGCCTGGGAACTTCAATATGCCACAGGAACGGCCCTAAAAAAAGAAAAAAGGAAAATTAAGTATGGACTACATCAACTTAACAATCAAATTATATTAGGGAAAGGGTAATAAATACTCAAAGCTCATCACTTCCTAATTGTTTGTCTGTATTTTCTGTACTCTTTTTTTTTTTTTTTTGTCTTTTTGCCTTTAGATAGAGCCACACCTGCGGCATATGGAGGTTCCCAGGCTAGGGGTCTAACAGGAGCTGTAGCCGCCGGCCTTCGCCACAGCCGCAGCAACGCGGGATCCGAGCCACGTCTGTGACCTACACCACAGCTCACGGCAACGCCGGATCCTTTACCCACTGAGCGAGGCCAGGGATTGAACCTGCAACCTCACGGTTCTTAGTCAGATTCGTTAACCACTGAGCCACGAAGGGAACTCCCATTTTCTGTACTCTTGAGGTTGTGTACATTAATTGTATTTGTGTGGCAAAAATACCATCTAACAGCATGCTGCTGCATCTCTTCCCTATACGGTGCTGTACTGTCAGGTTGAAATTAGCCATGGGAAGGGTTTACACCACAGCAGTTGGCGAGCACTACAGATCAGGGCTATTTTTCCACAGACAGCCAGTTGTTCAACTTTTGTCAGCACACTGCTGGGTTTATACCGTCCGACTGAGACCCTGGAAGGTGGGCGGATGACTAGTGACACCGCAACAGTTCAGACACTTCCTGATCCCCTTAGCTATACATGGGAATTCAGAAGTTATGCCGTCACTTTTACCACTTCCATTTACTCCAGTTTTTCTCCCATGTTCACACCCCAGTCATCACCCCCGCCCCCCAAACAGAGGTGATGTTTCTGATCACAAGACTCAGAGTCTGGCCTGGGCTTGGGTACACTCTGCTTCGGGTCTGAGCATGGGCTTCTCTCCATTGTGGATGTGGGGACAGGTGGACTCTAACCTCTCAGGCCCCTGCCTCCCACAGTGAACAAGTGGAAGAGGCTGTATTCAATCCCCCAGCTGGCTGTCCCCACCTGTGTCGGTTTTGGCGTTCACCAGGACAAGTACAGGTGAGTCACCTCGCTCGCTGCCCACCTCGCTGGCCTCCTTTCTCTCCCTGTCACGTGACCAGGTGTGACTGGGCCCCTGGAGCCAGTGAGTCGCATCCTTCCTTCCCCAGCTTCGAGCCAGGCTGATCCCCTGCCAGTCCGAACCCTTCATCTCACCAGACCCCACAACTTTGTAGCCACCAGCCACAGTCCCTCTTTGGTGGCCTGTGTTCCGTACCCTCCCGGGTCATCTCTCTTACCTCCTGGGATGCTTACGTCTTCCAGATTCTTGGTGCTCCCCACCCTGGGGAGGAGCCTTCAGTCGATCCTGGATGACTCTCCGAAGCCCGTCATGCCCGTGAGGTCTGTTTTCCAGATGGCCTGCCGCCTGGTAGGTGCCTGAGAAGTGCGAGCTCCCATTTGGGGGTGGCGCCCCAGGTCCAGTTTCTCAATCTGTTTGTTCATTGATACGTTCAGCCTGCACCGCCCTCTGCTGGGCCCTGCACCCCGGCACCCTGACTGACACAGCTCAGCTTGGGGCCATTAGAACCAGAGAATAAGAGTGCCGTGAGGAGTGTGTTCAGGACACCATGGCAGTTGGGGGAAGGGGCCCAGCCTAGACTGAGGGGATCAGTTGCACTTCCTGGTGGAGGCTGGTCCTACGCTGAGTGGGAGATGGCAAGGTACTGGGTAGAGTGAGGGTGGAGATACATAAGGGAAATATTCCAGGCCGGGAATATCGCCTGGGCAAAGGCTTGTGTGGGAGAGAGAGCACAAGACAATCCTTCCTTCCTTCCTCCATCATTCGTTAAATATATATCAAGTCCCTGCTGGGTGTCAGACACTGTCCCTGGGAGTACAGTGAGAGGCAGCACAGACGTGGTTTCTACGTCTAGTGGGAAAGGATGATAGTTCCTGTTGTGGCTCAGTGGTAATGAACCTGACTAGAACCCATACAGATGTGGGTTTGATCCCTGGTCTCTCAGTGGGTTAAGGATCTGGCATTGCTGTGAGTTGCAGTGTAGGTCGCAGTCGCAGCCCAGATCTTGCATTGCTATGGCTGTGGCGTAGGCCAGCAGCTATAGCTCTGATTCAACCCCTAGCCTGGGCACCTCCATATGCCGCCCATGCGGCCCTAAAAAGCAAAAAAAAAAAAAAAAAACAAGATCAGTGGAAAACAAAATACCAGCTTTAATGCTAAATTTAAGTCTAATTAGGAGACATGCTTAGGTGTGCTTTCAGTGAGCTTCCAGATGTTTCACTAAGAATTAGTCAGGCTTAACCCCCCCCCCGCCCCCCAGTCACAAGCGGCAGCACATGATCCCAGGGCCAACAGTGGGGGTTCCCTCACCAGGCTTTACATCAGAGCCTCATTGTGTTGGACATGCTGCTCATGGAGGTGCTTTCTTTCTTCCCCCAGCTGGATGCCCTGGAGTTCCTCCATGAAAATGAGTATGTTCATGGAAATGTGACAGCTGAGAATATCTTTGTGAATCCAGAGGACCTGTGCCAGGTAACAGCCCTAAAAGACAAATAATGATGATAATGATGATAATAATAATAATAAAAATAATGTATGAAAAGATGCTCAACCTCACTAATAATCAAAGAAAAATTTTAAGTGCACTATTCAGGTCTTGCTGTGTGGCTCACCACAAAATGCACTATTTTTACCCTTTGGATAAACAAAATTAAAAAGAAAAATAGTGTCTGTTGCTACTAAGGAGAGAAGGAAGTAGGAGCTCTTTATTTACTCTTGGCAACCTTTTTGGAAGGTAATTTGAAGATAGCAGTCAAAATGTTAAATGTATATGGTTTTTGATATACCAGTTCTTGTAGGAATGTTATCCATTCCGTGTATTCAGAGATATATGTATAAAGCATATGTTATATATTAAACGTATGCTCCCAGTAGAGTACTGATTGAATAGTGTTTTGCAGTAAATCTAATTTCTCTTTCAATTGCAAGTGACAGAAACACAATTTAATGTGCCATAAGGAAAAAAAAAAAGGTTCAAAATCATGCGCGTGCAATTTAGGGCTCTATGGAAAAATCCAAGATTTCACTGCATGGCTGAATATGGAGTTCCCTTTGTGGCTCAGCCGTTAACGAACCCATGAGGATCCATGAGGACCCATGAGGATGTGTGTTTGATCCCTGGCCTCACTCAGTGAGTTAAGGATCTGGTGTTGCCGTGAACTGTGGTGTAGGTCACAGATATGCCTCTGATCCTGCATTGCTGTGGCTGTGGTGTAGGCCGGTGACTACAGCTCCGATTCAACCCCTAGCATGCGACGGGTTCAGCTCTAAAATAGCATAAAAAAAAAAAAGCTGAATCTAGGAACTCAAGCCTTTGCATTGTCTCGTTATCAGGGAGACTCTCTCCCCTCATGGTGACAAAATGGAGTCAACAAATGAGGCTCAAATCTCCTCAACTTAGCAGCCGCAGAGGAAATAAATCAGGGGAACCCACCTCAATCACATGGACTAAGGTGGAGAGAGGTGATCCTGGAGAAAGAGCCTGGAAATGTATTAGGCAGAGCTTTATAGAGAAACAGAACCAACAGAATGTGTGTCCGTGCAGAGAGAGAGCTTTGTTAGAAGGAATTGACTCACATAGTCATGGAGGTTGAGAGTCCCCAGATCTGCAGTGGGCAAGTTAGAGACCAGGAGAACTGATGGTGTAGTTCTAGTCAGAGTCCAGAGGCCTGAGAACCAGGAGAGTCGGTTGTGTCAGTTCGTCTGAAAGCTGCAGACTCGAGACCTGACAAGAGCCAGTGTTTTGGTTCAGATCCAAAAGCAGGAGACTGGTGTTCGGCTCAGTTGGTCAGGCAGGAGGCGTTCCCTCTCATTCAGCGTTTTTATCCTATTCGGGTCTTCAGTGACAGGATGAGGCTCACCCACACTGGAGAGGGCAGCCTGCTCTCTTCAGTCTACAGGTCCAGGTGTTCATCCCATCCAGACATACCCAGAATAATCTTTGGAACATGTCTGGGCACCCTGTGGCCTAGACAGGCTGACAGACAAAATAAAGCATCACAAACTGTGACCAGCAGAAAAAAGATGTGGGTCTGACATGGACAAAGCCAACAATTGTCCACTTTCCAGATGTAGAATAAGATGCAGCTGTTACAAAGCCAACGTGCCCTGGCCTGGGAACTTCCACATGCCATGGACGCGGCCCAAAAAACAAAAAGTCTGTGTGGGCTCACCTTGTGTATCTGATAGATAAGCACTTTACTTTTTGTTTTAAACTCAGTTAAGCCTCCTAACAACCCTAAAAGGTGGGGACTGTCGTTATCTTCATTTTACGAATGGAGAGATCAGAGCATGGCGAAGCTTCATAGTTTGCCCAAGGTTATACAGCCATTAACGGGCCAAGCTGGCATTGGAACCTGGTCTGTCTGACCCAGAATTAATGCCTTGAAACACGTTAAAGTGTAGAAAGCTGTGTATCCAGCAGGAGGTATGGTATGATTCCTCTATGGAAAACTAGAGCCTCCTCCTGGTCCACGTATATTTGCTGATTATTTAAAGAAAATGGTTTGACAGAGTTCCCCTTGTGGCTCAACAGAAACGAATCTGACTAGTAACCATGAAGGTTAGACCCCTGATCTCGCTCAGTGGGTTAAGGATCTGGCGTTGCCATGAGCTGTGGCATAGGTCACAGATGCAGCTCAGACCTGGCATTGCTGTGGCTGTGGTGTAGGCCAGCGGCTACAATTCTGATTAGACCCCTAGCCTGGGAACTCCATATACCTCAGGTGTGACTCTAAAAAGAAAAAAAAAAGACCCCCCCAAAAAAAGAAACTATTGCTAGTAGTTGTTTCTGGGCAGTAGGTTTATGGGTCTGAACGTTGATGGGGACTGTTGGTTTGGGTTGTTTTCACACCCCCTGTACTGTTTGACATTTGGTTGCTTCACACTACACCCAGGATTGAAATCTCTGGTTCTAAAATCTCAACTCCTAACCATCAAACTCTGTGGCTTCTCCCCACCTCCACTCAGGTCACCTTGGCAGGCTACGGCTTCACCTTCCGCTATTCTCCAGGCGGCAAGCACGTGGCCTACGCTGAAGGCAGCAGGAGCCCACATGAGGGGAACCTTGAGTTCATTAGCATGGACCTGCACAAGGGATGCGGTAAGAGGCCAGAGAACGGGGATTAGGACCATGGAAATAATCTTCTTGGACAAGGGCAGCTTTAGGTTTTCACAGCCACCTTCAGCAGATGGCCAGACACAGCAGTCACCCTAAGGGGGGGATTCAGAACCATGGATAGCATCCACACACATTGGCTGTTTGGCATCAAGGACAATGAGCAGTTGACTGCAAAGAACTCCTGCAGATCCAGAGGTTTGTGTTCAGCATCTGTATAGACTTGGAGAAGGAGAGTTACCCAAGAGTCATGCAGGAGTTGCCGTCTGCAGCACACAAGTGAGGTTTGGACAGAAACGCAGACGTCAGAGGTGGATCAGTTGTTGTCATCTGAAGCCCAGAGACAGGAATGAGACCAGCTAAGGAAAGCATACGGGGGGAGAGAGCACTTTGAGGAAAAGATTTCTTGAGGAGAAAGAAACCTCTCTTTCCCAAACCACGTCCCGTTTTTTTTTTGCCCACACCCACAGTATATGGTAGTTCCTGGGCCAGGGCTTGAATCCAAGCTACAGCTACAACCTACACCACAGCTGCAGCAGTGCCAGATCCTTATAGTCCACTGCTCCATAGCAGAGCTCCCCAAACCCCTTGATTTCATGGCCATCTGTGTGCCTGCCTGTGTCCTCCCTACTCCAGGCTCCCGCAGGAGAGGGATAGTGCCCCCAGCGCCTGGTGGCAGAAGGTTTGGCACAGACTCTTCTCAGTGTTGAATGCTTATATGAAGTGTGTGAATCACATGATCTAGAAAGTGTAAGAAGAGAACCCCGCTGTCTCCTTTGCCCTTTCCTACTGAATGAGGCTGAGTTCAACGTCCATACTTCCAGGCTCCTTCATGCCCTGTTCTGCCTCCTCTGTAAGCCAGACGAACGCACCCTGTAACTGCTTTCCACTGGACTGTCAAGGGCTGAGATCCAACCAAACCCTTGTCTGGGATTTAAGGATGTAGGAAGCAGACACACAGGACTCTGAGGCCTTGTTGATAGGGTGCATGAATGAAAGACAAGTAGATGAGGGAGTGAGCTAGTTAGAGAAGGTTGAAAAGATGACTGAAGGAGTGAATGAGTAATTGAGAGACTCAGGAGGAAGCAAGAGTAGGCAAGTGAAAAATGAACAGATGACAGCCTGTGTGTGTGCATGGTTGAGTGTGTGAGCACATGGTTAAGTCAGTGAGGGAAAGGAAGGAGGTGAGAGAGAAAGGGGGTGAGAGAGAGAAAGGAAGGAGGTGAGAGGAAGGAAGGAGGTGAGAGAGAAAGGAAAGGGATGAGAGAGAAAGGAAGGGGGAGAGAGAAAGGGGGAGGGTGTGTCAGTGAGCAGAGCATCTGGACTGAGCTGCCACCACCTTCCCTCCCCAGGCCCCTCCCGCCGCAGTGACCTCCAGACCCTGGGCTACTGTTTGCTGAAGTGGCTTTATGGGACCCTGCCATGGACACACTGCCTTCCCAATACCGAGGATATCATGAAGCTGAAACAGAAGTGAGTCCGGGGGTCAGCAGAGCCCACCACTGGCCTGGCACCCCAGCAGGTGGGACAGAAGCTCAGTGTCCAACTGGGAACGGAAAGGAGGGGGAGGCAGCATCTGGCAAAGCCAGTGCCTGTGCAGTTCTCAGATGTGTGCTCTGTCCATTCCAGAGGCAGGAGTATGGGCTGTGGAGCCACACTGCCTGGGGTCAGACTCTGGCCCCACCACTGCAGGGTATTGGGTGGGCAGCTTAACCTCCACAGGCCTCAGTGTCCTCCGTGAGATGGAAGCCTGTTAGCACCCAAAGAATTCAAGGAAGTCAGATGCACAGCACTCAGCACAGAGCCTGGCCTGTAGAAAATGCTTACTGTGTGCAAGACACCGTGATTCATTCATTCCTGCATGGACACACAGGCAACCTGAGTAGTTAGGCTTGGCCCTGACTTAGCATCTGGCAACAGTGGTCTCCAGTGTCCACACTTCCTCTCCCTCACCTCTGCGTGCTAACCCACCAGATCCTTCTGGTTCTGGTTTACACTTTCAGCACCAAGGACAGCAGAGCGGATAGAAACGGGGCTGCTGGGGGTGAGGTTCAGCACCAAGGACAGGGAGTAGTTTTGCTATGCGGGGGAGATGCTGCTGGGGTGGGGTTCAGCACCAAGGACAGAGCTGCGGTTGGCTGCAGAGGGAAGCGCTGTTCGGTATGGGGTTCGGCACCAAGGACAGAGCCGCGGTTGGTTGCAGCGGGGAGCACTGTTCAGTGTGGGGTTCGGCACCAAGGACAGAGCTGGTGGTTGGCTGCAGAGGGAAGTGCTGTTGGGTGTGGGGTTCAGCACCAAGGACAGCCGCGGTTGGCTGCAGGGGACGTTCTGTTCAGTGTGGGGTTCCGCACCAAGGACAGAGGCCGCTGGGCCCAGAGGGAGGTAAGCAGAGGCACCAAGGACAGCGAACTGCTGAACACACGGAAGCCCTGCGGGTCCAAGAGGCTGGGATTTGAGATCTGGTATAGGCTTGGCGTGAGAGATTTTCCAAGAGGAGTCATCCAGGAGGTGGTTGACTATCCATGATTGAAGGGCGGAACTGAAATCTTAATGGAGGCTGAGATCTCAGTAGTGTTTCGGGAGTGTTTAGCAGAAGTCCTGGGAGACGAAGAGATTATGGAGGGAAAGTGGGCACAGCAGAAAAAGGGAAAACCCTCCAGTGAACAGCTTTGAGTCCATTGTACTTCTCAACTCTTAGCATGCTGTGTCTCTGATTGTCTCTCATCTTATTTTGCCACTTTTATCTCCCATGTTTCTTTTCTCAACTGTGGACACCCACTTAAACATCCTGAGTATTTATTCTACTGTTATGCTTGCTTAAATGTATTTGTATCTTTAAAGTTGCATGATGGTGGTGGCCTTGTATGTGTCTGAATTGTATAAACGGTTTCTGCTCTAAATCTCACTTGTTTCTGGCTTTTTTCACTGAACACTTCAAATTTAACACCATAATTATATATGCATCAAGTTTACTGCTGCCTTGTGTGTGTGTGTTTTGGGCCGCACCCATGACATATGGAAGTTCCCAGCCTAGGAGTCCAGTTGGAGCTGTAGTTGATGGCCTACACCACAGCAGTGCAGGATCTGAGCTGCATCTGCGACCTACACCACAGCTCACGGCAACGCCGGATCCTTACATTGAGTGAGGCCAGGGATCAAACCCGCATCCTCGTGGATACTAGTCGGATTTGTTACTGTTGAGCAACAATGGAAACTACCAAGTTTACTGGTTCTGATTGTTGCTTTAAATAAGTTTGTACAGACACATTTCTGTCTTTAAGCAGTATATGATGGGTGTGTTTAATCGGCATAAATAGTATTGTGCTCTAAATCTCATTCTCTTTCATTCAGTGTTAATTCTTTAACTTTAGCTATATTGCTAATTCACTCTCTTTCAGTGCTTCTTTATTAGTTTAGCCGTGTCCTTTAAAACATATGTCAGTCACATACACTTTGTGTGTGTGTGTGTGTGTGTGTGTGTTTGGCATAAATGGTGCCACACCCCAAATCTCATCCTCCTTCAGTTTAAGGCTGCCTGGATAGCCTTCCTTCAGCCCCACTGCATCGGGTTTCCTTCTTGTTCACGCTCGGAGGAAGGGACTCCTATCACAATGGCTTGCCTGTAGTGACCTGTTCAAGGCTAACATTTATCATACGCTTTTCTGCACTGGGCAGCACGCCGAGCACTTCCTTCTGTCGTCATCAGAGCAGCTCTGAGCTAAGTGCTCTCCTGACCTGAGGCACAGAGAGCTTAGGTTATCAGCCCAGGTCACACACATGGCTGGAGGTGTTCCCAGACCATTTGACTCCAGAGGAGGCCCTTTCAGCTTAGCACTGGTTTCCCCAAGTATAGGAGGCTTTTCGGGGTGGGTTTGTGGCTTTTGGATGCAGCCGTCCTCCATTCAGCAAATGCCTGTTGAGCAGCTCCCGGGCACCAGGCTCTGTTCTAGGCCTGGAGATACAGGAGTGATGACTAAGACAGACGTCCCTGCCACCCGGGAAACGCACACTCTGGCAGGGTAGATAGACAGTAAAGAGACAGACACAGCATGTCAGAGGTCAGACAGTGGGGACCACCAGGGCAGAGCCCCGGGTACCCGTCAGGATATGGGCGTGCCCACTCTTCTAGATTTAAAGGCCAGGGCAGGTTTCATGGCAATAGTGGCAGATGAGTTGCCCCCAGAAGGGCGGTGAGGCAAGAAGAGGTCCCGTTTTGGCCATAATATCCCAATATTTCTGCAGGAGAGAGAGAAAAGAGGCAAGCCCTTGGTTCCCAGGTTTCTGCAGGTAACATCAGCATCAGAAGCCAGCCTCAGAACTTGCCAGAACATGAGCCTCTTGCTTCGTTTTCTTGGAATTTCTTTTTCTTTCTTGCTTGCTTTTTTTCTTTTTTTTAAGGGCCACATCTGTGGCATATAGAATTTCCCAGGCTAGGGATTGAATCGGAGCTGCAGCTTCTGGCGTACACCACAGACACAGCAACGGCAGATCCTTAACCCACTGAGCAGGGCCAGGGGTCGAGCCCATATCCTCATGGGTGCTAGTTGGGTTCGTAACCCACTGAGCCGCAGTCAGAACTCCTGGAATTTCTTTTTGCACTTATTTTCTAGTTTTCTGGTGGTTTTCCATTTTTGCAATGAAACCGGGTGAAAGCGAGTCACAGAATTAATAACGTTAAGTAGTCAGAGCATGTGGCCCAACCCCTAAAGCATTAAGTGTGACTGAAGTTTTCAGAGTGCTCCTGGCTGCGCTCTGCTGAGCTTCTCTAACGGGACCCCCAGACACTGTGGCTCAAACAAGGTACATGTTTACTTCCTTCTCACTTAACAATCCCAGGGAGTTCTTGTCGTGGCTCAGTGGTTAACAAATCTGACTAGGAACCATGAGGTTGCAGGTTCGATCCCCTGGCCTTGCTCCGTGGGTTAAGGATCCGGCGTTGCTGTGAGCTGCGGTGTATGTGGGTCGCAGACGCGGCTCGGATCTGGCATTGCTGTGGCTGTGGCGTAGGCCGGCAGCCATAGCTCCAATTCAAGCCCTAGCGTGGGAACCTCCATGTGTGGCGAGTGCGGCCCTGCAAAGCAAAAAAAAAAAAAAAAAAACGCAATCCCAGGGTAGGAGACCAAAGATAATGGAGCGTCTCGACAAGCTCTGTCGTCACCGGCTCCCATTGCTCCTAAAGGACAAGACCAGAGATGGCATGTCTCCAGTCACATGACCACCCAAGCTGCAGTGAGGGCTGGGACGTGTCTCCAGGCTGTGGCTGCAGGCTCTCAGGCTTCTGCCATTAAGGGGGAGAAGTGACACTGAGTGGCAGGTAGCAGACTCCTCCAGAGTGCCACCTTTTGTTTTTTTGGATTTTTTTGGGCCACATCTGCAGTATATGGAGGTTCCCAGGCTAGGATTCTAATCGGAGCTACAGCCACAGCAATGCTAGATCCCAGCTGTGTCTGTGACATACACCAGACTCACGGCAATGCTGGATCGTTAACCCACTGAGAGATGCCAGGGACCGAACCTGCAACCTCATGGTTCCTAGTCGGATTCATTTCCGCTGCGCCATGATGGGAACTCCCAGAGTGCCACTTTTATTTTTTTTGTTGTTTTATTTTTTTTATTTTTGCCTTTTATGTAGAGCCGCACCCACGGCATATGGAGGTTCCCAGGCTAGGGGTCTAACAGGAGCTGTAGCCACCGGCCTTCGCCACAGCCAAAGCAACACGGGATCCGAGCCGCGTCTGCGACCTTCACCACAGCTCACGGCAACGCCGGATCCTTAACCCACTGAGCAAGGCCAGGGATGGAACCCGCAACCTCATGGTTCTTAGTCGGATTCGTTAACCACTGAGCCACGAAGGGAACTCCCAGAGTGCCACCTTTAGTCAAGTCTGTGTATGAGCAGGGACCACGTCCATTCTCTTCATCACTGTGTTTGCAGTACAGCACTTGGCACATTGTGAATGCTCATGAGATAAGTGCCGGATGAACAACTAAGGAAAGAAGGCATGAGGCCTTCATCCAGAGGCCTGGGCTTCTGGGTGGGCTCATAAGTTGGCAGATGCAACCCCAGCCTGGGGACCCACAGGCAGGAAGCGGGTGCTGCATGTGAGGGTGGAGGCGGCCCCCCAGGGGCATTGTGGGAGGAAAAGGGAGGCAGGTGACCTGGCCTCAAGTGCTGGAAGCCCTTACCCAAGCGATGCCTGACCTTTTCTACAGAGAACGGAGGAGTTTCCCAGGCAGGCAAGGAGGAGACAGGATTTCTAGGCAGATAGAACAGCGCATAGGTGAACTCTCCTTTTGTTCATTTATTCATTCATTCATTCAGGACCTGTTTCTCTGAAGCTCTGCTGAGTTGGATTCTCCCTCCCCCTACCTCCTATAACTCCTAAAAACAGTTGTATCGGAGTTCCTGTTGTGGCACAGCAGAAATGAACCCGACTAGTATCCATGAAGGTGCGGGTTCGATCCCTTCCCTGCTTAGTGGGTTAAGGATCCAGCGTTGCCGTGAGCTGTGGTGAAGGTTGCAGACGTGGCTCGGATCTGGCACTGTTGTGGCTGTGGTGTAGGCTGGCGGCTACAGCTCCGATTAGACCCCTAGCCTGGGAACCTCCATGTGCCGCGAGTGCAGCCCTAGAAAAAGCGAAAAGGCAAAAAGACAAAAAAAAAAGAAAATTGCTCACGCAGTTTGCAGTGTCCTGAGGCTGGCCCAGCCCTTAGGTGCCGTCACTCGCTCACCAGGTGGGATCCGCCAGGGGAGACGAGGGTCAGACCTGGCCCTTCCTGTACAGGTGTGACAGTTGCTGTAGGGCACGGTGGACCTGGGTGCTGGTGCAGTCTCGTGGAGGGAGGGATCCACTTCCTCTGCCTGGAGGGGTCGGCGAAGCGTCCGGGAGACCAGCTCCTGAGCCACGTTCAGAGGGAAAGAAGCCATTTCCTGGGGTCAGGGCGGGGTAAGGCTGTGCAAAGGCCAGGAAATGAGAGGTGGGAAGTCAGGGAGACAGGGCCATAAGGGCCGGTGGCTTTGATGCCAGAGGTTTTCCCCCAGAGCACTGGGGAGCCCCGGGAGGGCCATATGTGTCCCACTCTGGTCTCAGACTCTGGGACCACATGGGGGGGTGCATGGGAGGCTGGGGTCCAGAGAGAAAGGGTGGGGCCTGAGCTGGACCTAGAGCCATGGACAGAGCAGGGAGATGGGGCAGAGAGGATTGGCGAGCAGGAGGGGGGAGCTTGGGAACCTCCTGGCTGGTGGGGCAGGAGGGACACAGCACCCATGACTCAGTGGACAGTGGGAAGCAGCCCGGTGGTCCAGGCCAGGGAAAGATTCAGGTGGCCTGGACTCTGAGGATGGACCAAAGGAAGTGGATGAACTTTCATTTTTCTTTTTTTTCTTTTTTTAATTGAAGTAGAGTTGACTTACAGCGTCGTGTCAGTTTCGGGTATACAGCACAGTGTTTCATATATGTGTGTATGTGTATATATATATACATATATATATGTATTCAGATTCCTTTCCATTATAGATTATTGCAAAATATTGAGTAGACTTCCCCACGCTATACAGTAGGTCCGTTTTGATTATTTATTTTGCTTTTTTTAGGGCCACACCCGTGCCATACAGAAGTTCCCCAGGCTAGGGGTTGAATCAGAGCTGCAGCTGCCGGCCTACTCTGGGCCACGTCTGTGACCTACACCACAGCTCACGGCAGTGCCGGATCCCCAACCCACTGATCGAAGCCAGGGACCGAACCCGCATCCTCATGGATACTAGTCAGATTCGTTTCTGCTGCACCAAGACAGGAACTCCAGTTATCTATTTTATATATGGAAGTATGTGTATGTTAAGCCCAACTTCCTGGTTTATCCCTCCACCACCCACTTTCATTTTTCTTGAGTGGTCCAAAGGGGGGGTGTCTGTGTGTGTTTATACATGTATATGTACACAAATATGCGGGTGTGGTGTCTACAGATAAGATAGCTGATCCACAGTATTCACAGATTCCTTTTTTTGTGAACTGGCCTTTTCACTAAAATGTATTTGCAACCCCCAGATCAATACTAACAGTGCTTTTGAGGTCAGTCTCAGAGTTACGCAGAGAGGAGAGAATTTGCCTGATGCACATGATCCCAGCCAAGTTCAGACAAAGCCACCTTCTGCCTTCTTGTTTCAGCTCACACTATGAACAAATGCCCTTTATGTGTTCTGTTTAGTGCCACGTTTTCCACACTTTTGTGCTTTTTGTTGAGTATATTGCCACTTAGAATGGCCCCAAGCAGAGTTCCCGTTGTGGCTCAGTGAGTTAAAAACCTGACATAGTGTCTGCGAGGATGCGGGTTCAATCCCTGGCCTTGCTCAGTGGGTTAAGGACCCGGCGTTGCCAGGAGCTGTGGTGTAGGTATAGATACAGCTCGGATCCTGCGTTGCCGTGGCTGTGGCTGTGGCGTAGGCCGGTGGCTGCAGCTCCAGTTGGACCCCTAGCCTGGGAATTTCCATATGCCTCGGGTGCAAAAAAGACAAAAAAAAAAAAGTGGCCCCAAGCATCGAGCTGTCTAACACTCCTAAGCACAAGAAGGCCAGAATGTGTCTTACGGAGAAAATTCGTGTGCGAGAGAACGTCCTTGAGGCGTGAGTTACAGCGCTGCTGACCCCGAGATCCATGCGAATGAATCAATATCGTGTTAAGTAAGATGTCTTTAAACACACACACATAAAACCAGATGATACATCTACCAGCTGGGGAAAATGTTGCCACTGGAAGCTTGCAGGTGCCTAAGGCTGTGTTTCCGCTTAACTCGCGATTCAGAATTTGCTCAAGTCAGTGCTCAAGGCCACACTACAGAACGTGACTACCATGAATAATGAGCACTAGGGCACATCCGCCGGACGTCCTGTTTCCAAAGACCTGAAAGACCTTGTGCATGTACCTCTGTCCTGCCAGGTTTCTTGACAACCCAGAGAGCCTCGTGGGACAGTGCTCTCGCTGGATCAGCCCCTCAGGTATGTCCCTGGGAGCAGGCAGGAATGCCTTTCTTTACACCCCCTCTGTTTTCCTTCTTTGCGTTTCCAAATTGAACGTGTATATTAGCCCCTTGTAGAAAACAGAAACCTTCCCCCCAAATTCAGAGGTGTCTCTGAACAGTAACAACACAACCACATACATGTAACATATGAGGCGGCTTTGGGGGGGCTCGGGGGTTTTTTTTGGCTTTTGAGGGGGTTTGTCCACGCCAGCAGCATTCGGAAGTCCCCAGTCCAGGGACTGAACCCAAGCCACAACAGAGACAACACTAAATCCTTAACCACTAGGCCACCAGGGAACTCCAAGGCTCAATTTTTTTTTTTTTTCGGTCTTTTGCCTTATCTAGGGCCGCACCCACAGCACATGGAGGTTCCCAGGCTAGAGGTCTAACAGGAGCTGTAGCCGCCGGCCTTCGCCACAGCCACAGCAACGCAGGATCTGAGCCACGTCTGCAACCTACACCACAGCCACAGCAACGTGGGATCCGAGCCGCATCTGCAACCTACACCACAGCTCATGGCAACGCCAGATCCTTAACCCACTGAGCAAGGCCAGGGATCGAACCCGCAACCTCATGGATCCTAGTTGGATTCGTTAACCACTGAGCCACGACAGGAACTCCCAAGGCTCAATTTTTAAATACCTGAAACCCCTGGATTCAGATTATGTCTCTGCTGCTCAAGTCACCCTCCCTCCCTTCCAGCCTTGGGCTCTGGAGCTGTAAGAACAGGCTGGCTGTCATTTATTGCAAGTCTGCAATTCGAAGCCAGTCACCAGGAGGTGGCATGGGTGGGACTGGTGGAGAGGAAGTTCAGCCTCGGGTTTACCAGGTTCTGATCCTTTGCTTCCCCAATAACAGACCCCACCTTCAAGGCTGCCTGGAGAATTCAGTGTAGAACCCTCCGCACAGAGCTGGGCCCAAGGGCACTCCCTCAGCTTCTCTTGCAGCCCTAGTAAAATGTGCTTTTTAGCTCAAAGTCGGGCCTGAGGTAGACATTCCTCAAGTGGGAGCTATTACGATTACTGTATTGGTTTCATAATGGGCACTTTTAAAAAGCGTAGGGAGTTCCCTTGTGGCTTAACAGGTTAAAGACCTGGCGTTGTCACCTCTGTGGCTTGGGTCGCTGCTGTGGCACCGGTTTGATCCCTGGCCCAGGAGCTTACGTGTGTCATAGGTGAGGCAAAAAAGAAAAAAGGGCTTTACCTTTTAAAGTGGCCCCTATCTGGAGTTCCCATTGTGGCTCAGTGGTAACGACCTTGACCCAACTAGTATCCATAAAGACTTGGGTTCAATCCCTGGCCTTGTTCACTGGGTTAGGGATCCAGTATTGCCATGAACTGTAGTGTAGGTCACAGATGCAGTTTGGATCCCACCTGGCTGCGGCTGTGGTGTAGGCTGGCCGCTGCAGCTCTGATTCAACGCCTAGCCTGGGAACCTCCATATGAAGCGGGTGCGGCCCTAAAAAGACAGGAATGGGGAGCAAAGGGGTTTTGATGGAACAAGCTTGGCATGAGTTGATAGCTTTGAGACCGAGTGATGGTTCGACTCAGTGCTAGTGGTTCCACTCACTCGTGGCATATGTTTGATGTTTTCCAGGGGAAAAAAAGACTTTTTAAAACGTAAATGGCTATGGCAGTGCCAGGCACAGAGGAATCCCTGAGCACACAGGCACCAGGGTTGAGACCCTCTGGGTACAGCCCCCCCGGGCTCTGGATTGGGGGCCCCTCTCAGGCATTTCCCGTGTGTTGACCACAGAGACCCTGCAGGAGTACCTGAAGGTGGTGATGGCCCTTAAGTACGAGGAGAAGCCACCCTACGCGGTACTGAGGAACAGTCTGGAAGCCCTGCTGCAGGATCTGCGGGTGTCAGCCTACGACCGCTTGGACCTCCCAGTGGTACCGTAGGTGGGTTCCTGTGGGAAGAGTTTGTGGGTCTTAACCCGCTCCCTGGCTTCCAGCACAATTTCCACTGATGCCTTTCGATGTTTATACCCCAGGGGCCAACTTCTCAGTGAGGCACTGGCTGTTTCTACAGG
Source organism: Catagonus wagneri (assembly GCA_004024745.2). Lineage (NCBI taxonomy): Eukaryota > Metazoa > Chordata > Mammalia > Artiodactyla > Tayassuidae > Catagonus > Catagonus wagneri. The sequence continues at coordinate 99,316 of PVHT021183540.1, read as the reverse complement.
GTTCTTGAACCTTCCAGCCTCCAGGCATTGCAAGTAGCAGAAACTTAAATTGAGGAGATCCCGTCGTGGCGCAGTGGAAACAAATCCAACTAGGAACCATGAGGTTGCGGGTTCGATCCCTGGCCTCACTCAGTGGGTTAAGGATCCAGCGTTGCCGTGAGCTGTGGTGTAGGTTGCAGGCGCGGCTCAGATCTGGCATTGTTGTGGCTTTGGCGTAGGCCGGGAGCAACAGCTCCGATTTGACCCCTAGCCTGGGAACCTCCATGCAGGTGTGGCCCTAAAAAGACACACACACACACACACACACACACACACACACACACACACACGAAAAAAGAAACTCAAATTGACATTAAGGAAAAGGGCAGTTGATTGGCTCTGGTTGCTAGAAAATTCCAAGGGGGAAGCTTTAGGTTTAACTGGATTCAGGGCCTGGAAGTTGTCACTCTTCCTCCGTTTTTTTCTGTCCCTTTTTTTCATGCCTCCACCTCTCTATGCACCCACCTGTGGTCCCTGCTTTCCTTTGGGCTGGCACCCTCCCCATCCCTCCACCACAGAAACCCGCTGGCCCGTGCCGTTTCGCCTTGCTCGTGTTTGTGCGTTACCAGTTTTCCCCCCGGCCCTGTCCTGTCTCACTTCCCCGTCCATGGAAATTTAAAACTTTGAAACCCAACAGCCCCTTTCAGGATGACTGTAGTTTGCGGTCTGTGCACTCTGGGGACAGGGACCCCACGGCAGCTTCGTCCCTTGGTTAGGAACGTACTGAGGAGGTGCTGCTTAAGGAGCCCGGGGACCTCGGAGCACCTCGAAGATCACCTCGCCTCTGCCTGTGGCAGCGCTTCGCCTCGGCCCGATGGCCCGGACTCGCTCGGGTTCTCAGCCAGGCCCACCTCCATCCCACCTCAGGGCCATCCGTGCCCAGGGTCTGGGGCCATTTTCCCCTTCGTTTTTGCACGACCGGCTCCTTCTCGTCACCGCCGCCCCAGACCCCCAGGCCTCCCCTCACCGCCCCACCCCTCTGTTTCCTGCAGAGCCCTGTCCCCTGGCGGCGGGAAGCGTGTGTGCAATCTGTCGTGTCTCCATCCCCCTCCTCCAGGTCGTAAGCCCAGCAGAGCTTTCTTGTCCCTCTCGGCCACGGTGGTGTCTCCAGTTCGTAGAAAAATAGGAAGCCCCTGTCACACAGTCGGGGCCTAAAGGTGCCCTTGGAGTGAATGACACTAACAGCCATTTTTGTTTTCTTCCAGAAGTTTCAGCCTGCACTTTGCAATAGAGAGAAGAGGAAAAACATGGAAGTGTGACTGAAGGCCTGCTATTGTAGAATCACAGATGAGCTTCTAGAGAGATCCCTCAAATGTGCATTCCTGCCTCTGCTTTAGGCGATTCTACTCACCCGTCTCAATCATCCTCAGGGAACCCGGCAGTTAGGCTCAGATAAGTGAACTCCCTCCCTTCGACGGTCCCTCCCTACAGCCATTGTCCCCTGCCCGCCGCAGGGTTTTGGATGGAGGAGACCCCATCCACTGGGCTGGCCCCCTCAGTGGGGACGCTGCCATTGGCACCACTACACTCTGACAATAAATTGTTTCTTTGGAGCTTGGAGAGTCGAGTGTCTGCAAACGAAGTTCCTTTTGGAAAAATTTAGCTCAGTCTTTTCCTTCTCCATCCATCCATCCCTTCAACCTTTCATCCAATTGTCTGCTCTTCTGTTCATCTGTCCACACTTCCAGGCAGACCTCCATCCGTTCTTTCACATATCCGTCCGTCTCTCCCTCCATCTAGCCGTGTACTTGTCCATCCATCTTCCCTCTCATCCCTGCCCCCACTCATCCCTCCCTCCCTCCGTTCCTCCATCCATCCATCCATTCCTCCATCCATGCATTCTTCCATCTGTCCATCCATCCATCCATCCTTCGATCTGTCCATCCACCCTTCATCCCTCCACCCATATACTTGTCCATCTGCCTGCCCTCTCAGCCATCCCTCCACTCACTCCTCCATCCATCTATCCATAACTTGTTCATCCTTCCCTCTGTTCACCTTTTCATTCTTCCATTCATTTTACCATTCTCCCATCCACCTACCCTTCCTCGCTTCCAAATACCCATTCTTCCTTTAATTCCACAAATATCCACCAAAGCGTTTCTTGAGTACGTGCTCTCTGACATATCGTGCTGCACAGAGGACCCCGAAGAACCAGGCATACATACCCACGTCCTTGGTCGAACGGAGCCCACAGTCAGGTGGAAGGAGATGGTATTAAAGGAGACAACTTGGGTTGTGATCAGCACTCTGAAGACCAAGCCCAGGCTGTGATGAAGAGTGAGGGCGCCCAGGGAGAGCCTGGACCCAGGCCAGGGAGGAGGCTGCAGGATGGTCAGGGAGCAAGGGAGGATTGCAGAGGCAGACAGGCCTGCAGCCGTGGCCGGGAATTTGACTGGGAAAGATTAAGAAGGAGAAGATAAGCACACCTCCTCGAATCTGGCCTTGGATATCTTTTTTTAAATTTTATTTTTTGGTCACCCCGTGGCATATGGAGTTCCCTGGCTAGGAATCAGATCTGAGCCACAGCTGCAGCAAGGCCAGATCCTTAACCCACTGAGCGAGACTGGGGATCAAATCTGCATACTGATGCTGTAGAGATGCTGCTGATCCCATTGAGCCACAGCAGGAACTCCTGGCCTTGGATATGTTTTTTTCCCCTTTTTTTTGCTTTTTAGGGCTGCACTGCGGCATATGGAGGTTCCCAGGCTAGGGGTCCAGTTGGAGCTACAGCTGCTAGCCTACACCACAACCACAACAACGCAGGATCCGAGCCTCATCTGCGACCTGCACCACAGCTCACGGCAACACCAGATCCTTAACCCACTGAGCAAGGCCAGGGATCGAACCTGCAACCTCATGGTTCCCAGTTGGATTCGTTTCCGCTGCACCACGGTGGGAACTCCTGGCCTTGGATATCTTAAATCATCCACCCTGCTTTGGGATGAGGAGAGTCAGAGGCCAGATGGGGGAAGAAACTGCTCTGAGACGCCCTGATTCTCTCCCCGCTCAGGAGAGGGAGGGAGATGAGCTGATGACTGATGACTGTTTCCTGGATGAAGGGAAGTGTGTATAGCTTTTTCCAGAAGGAGGTATTTCTTTTTTCTTGTTTTTTTTTTTTTGCCTTTTTATTCTGTCTTTTTAGGGCCACACCCGCAGCTTATGGAGGTTCCCAGGCTAGGGGTCAAATCGGAGCTGTAGCCACCGGCATACACCACAGCCACAGCAACGCGGGATCCTTAACCCGCTGAGCGAGGCCAGGATTCGAACCTGCATCCTCATGGATACTAGTCGGGTTTGTTAGGCACTGAGCCACAACGGGAGCTGCTCCCCCAAATTCTTTTATAATAATCCATGAGGTAAAGCCTATTTTACTACTTGCTTTATAATGTCCAGCATCTGTTTAGGGATAGAATTATGCAAACTGAAAGAACAGAAGACTGTTAAGTGCTCTGTTGTTCATAAGAACTTCTTGAATGTGCTAAAGAAAGAATTGATGGAAATTTTCTCTAAGTGTCAACCCTATTCTTAAAAGAGGTAAGACTTAGAACAGGAAAAGAAATGCTTTTCTTTTTTTTCTGTCTTCACCTGAGGTGTTTGAAAGTTCCCAGGCCAGGGACTGGACCTGACCCACAGCAGCGACTCAAGCTTGAAGTGAAAACACGGGATTTGTAACCCTCTGCACCACAAGAGAACTCTTTTTTTTTTTTTTTAACTGAAGTATAGTTGATTTACAATGTTGTGTTCGTTTCAGGTGTACAGCAAAGTGATTCAGTTTGTGTGTGTGTGTGTGTGTGTGTGTGTGTGTATAATTATAGGTTATTGCAAGATACTGCGTATGGTTCCCTGTGCCTTGTTGTTTACCTTTTTTTTTTTTTTGGTCTTTTTGCCTTTTCTAGGGCTGCACCCCTGGAGGTTCCCAGGCTAGGGGTCTAACAGGAGCTACAGCTGCTGGCCTGCACCACAGCCACAGCAATGTGGGATCCGAGCCGCATCTACAACCTACACCATAGCTCACGGCAATGCTGGATCCTTAACCCACTGAGCAAGGACAGGGATCGAATCCGCAACGTCATGGTTGCTAGTCGGATTCGTTAACCACTGAGCCACGACGTGAACTCCTGTTTACCTCTTTTATGTATAGTAGTATGTATCTGTTACTCCCTAACTCCTAATTTATGCCTTCCCACCCCCTTCCCCTTTGGTAACCATACGTTTGTTTCCAGTGTCTGTGAGAAGAAATTCTGACTTGATGGGAGTTCCCTTCACGGTGCAGCGGAAATGAATCTGACTAGGAACCATGAGGTTGTGAGTTCGATCCCTGTCCTCGCTCAGTGGGTTAAGGATCCAGCGTTGCTGTGAGCTCTGGCGTAGGCCAGCAGCTACAGCTCCAATTAGACCCCTAGCCTGGAAATCTCCATGTGCTGCAGGTGTTGCCCTAAAAAGAGCAAAAAAAAAGGGAAAAATTCTGACTTGAAGTGGATAATTATTGCAGCATTTCCATGATGATCTTTTCAAAAAGATTCCATCCCTTGGAGAATGTACTTCTGTTACACAGACGTCACTAAATAATCTGCCAGCATGGGAGCACCGGGGATTATCTTGTGTCACTTTGAGGAAGGGGGTAAAAAGTGACAACAATGCTCTTGTTTTGTCAGTAGACGCTTTTTTTTTTTTTTTTTGGCCACACCTGCAGCATGCTGAAGTTCCCAGACCAGGGATGGAAGCTGCACCACAGCAGTGACAATATCTAGTCTTTAATGGCTAGGCTACCACGGAACTCCCAGTGGACATCATTTTTAAAAGTCATTGATCAAGAGATGCCACATAACCCTGAAAAATGGCAAAGCAAAATGTGCCACAAAAGATGGAACCATGGACTTCCCGTTGTGGTACAGTGGAAACAAATCCAACTAGTGTCCACGGGGATGTGGGTTCAATCCTGGCCTCACTTAGTGGGTTAAGGATCCGGCATTGCAGTGAGCTGTGGTGTAGGTTGCAGATGTGGCTTGGATCTGGCATGGCTGTGGCGTAGGCCAGTGGCTGCAGGTCTGATTCGACCCCTAGCCTGGGAACCTCCATAAGCTACAGATGTGGCCCTAAAAAAGCAAACAAAACAAAACAAAAAATTCCGATGTGAAGAGCAGTTAACATGAAGTTAAAAGGTTTTTTTGGCCATGCCTGTGGCATGCAGAAGTTTTCAGGCCAAATATCAAAGTTGTGCCACAGCAGTGACAATGCCAGATCCTTAACCCTCTAAACCATCAGGGATCTCTGCAGTTTTTAACTTTATGCCAAAACACATTGTCTATATTGAACCCTAATATTGCTGCTGGTGCGTTTCCTCATGAACAGAAATAGTGGAAAAAATTAAGTTGATGCTCAGTGGAAAGAAAAACAAAGTCAGTTGGATGTGACGCTTGTAAAAAAACTGTATTACAACATTACAACATAAGTGGACATAAATAGACTGGAATTGCAAGGAATTATTTATTTATTTATTTATTTATTTTGCTTTTCAGGGCCACACCTGTGACATCTGGAGATTCCCAGGCTAGGGGTTGAATCTGAGCTACAGCTGCCGGCCTACACCATGGCCACAGCAACGCAAGATCCAAGCCGCGTCTACGACCTACACCACAACAACCTCATGGTTACTGGTTGGTTTTGTTTCCACTGCGCCACAACAAGAACTCCTGCAAGGAATTTTATAAGCAGATTCTGCAAAGGAAGAAGCTGTTAAAGGAGGACCAAAATATCAGGGACACAGAATTAAAGAAAGAGGTCCCTTATTTATTTCAGGTAATCAGTGAATGACTTTTTTCAGGGGCGGGGAGGATCTGGTGAAAATATACAAGTTGGGTTTCCAAGAAGCAGGCTCAGTGAGAGACTAGAATACTGTGTGTTCGTGAGGAAACACCCAGGGATGGGTCCCTGGGTGGGGGGGGCGGTGCAGAGGGTTGGGGTGCAACAGCTCAGCCGAGCGTGCAGGGAGCCCCAGAGCCAGGGCAGCCCTAGCGTGGTCCCCATTTGGTCCAGGATAGCCTGACCCTTCTCCCGCATGGGCTGCCCTGGGAAGAGGTTTGACCTTGGGCGCAGTGCATCTTCACCCCTGTAGGACACCTTGTGTTCACTACCGCCTCACGGCCCCCGCAGCAGCCCTCTAAGCTAGGTTTATTGTGTCCATTTTACCGAGGGGGAGGCTGAGAAGGAAAGTGATGTGCTCAAACCCACGTTGGTGACAAGGCTGCAATCTGAACCCAGTTCTGCCCATCGCCCCACCAGTGGGCCTCCCATACACCTATCTTTCGTAGCCCATTTACTTGGAAAACGATTCCCCCTTCCCGGAGAAGCCCTGGGCCCCCAGAGGGGAGCTGGGGTCGTCATTGCTGGATCTTGATCTCAGCGTATTCCATAGCCCTGGTGGCCTCCAGGTTCCGAGGCTCCCAGGGCCTCAGTGCGTGGAAACTGAGGGAGGCGTAGTGGAGCTCCTGCTCTTCCCCGGAGGTGGGGTTGGCTGCCTCTGGGGGTGGCTGATCCAGGGGGCTTCCTGGGCACCCCTCATGCTGGTAACCCTGAGCAGAGGGGAACGGAGGGAGTCTTGTTAGGATAACAGGGAATGCAAGAGATCCAGGAGGGCGCTGCGGTCTGGGAACCGAACATTTAGTCTTTCATCCCAGACTTTGGCTGGACCCCCACTCATTCATGCATCATTCATTCATTCAACAAATAATTGAGAGTCATAGTTCCTGGCCCTTGGCAGTCAGTTGTCAGCCTCCTAGGGTCTTCACTGTAATCTACTCAGGAGGCTCTGTCAGCCCCATTTATCAGGGGGAGACACTGAGGCTAAGCAAATACCGCTACATTGTGCGTCTAGTCATTGATAGAGCCGAGATTTATGCTAGATCTCTTTCTTTCTTTTCTTTTTTTTTTAAGCGCCACGTCTGCAGCATATGGAAGTTCCCAGGCTAGGGTTTGGAGCTACAGCTGCCAGCCTACGCCACAGCCACAGCAACACCAGATCCAAGCCAGGTCTATGACTATACCCAAGCTTGCAGCAATGCCAGATTTTTTTTTTCTTTTTTTGTCTTTTGTGGTTTTTAGGGCTGCACCCATGGCATGTGGAGGTTCCCAGGCTAGGGGTCCAATCGGAACTACAGCTGTCAGCCTACGCCACAGCCACTGCTACGCGAGATCCAGGCTGCATCTGCAACCTACCCCACAACTCACAGCAACGCCGGATCCTTAACCCACTGAACGAGGCCAGGGATCGAACCCACAACCTCATCGTTCCTAGTTGGATTCATTTCCGCAGAGCCACAACAGGAACTCTGCAATCCCAGATCTTTAACCCACTGAGCAAGGCCGGGAATCAAACCCTCATCCTCACGGACACTAGTTGGCTTCTTAACCCACTGAGCCAGTGGGGACTCTCCCCCCCAACCACTTGTCCAGTAGTATAGTTTAACCATGAGTATAAAAGTTTTCGGTGAGTTCTGTGAGTTCTAGTGAGTTATTGAACCTGAGGGTGCCTTGGGGATCCCTGAACTTGGAAGTAGACAATAATTATTTGGGGGAGATCCCTGTGGCATCTTGGGAAGGTGAGATTGGAAGTGGGGGGAGCAGGTCATGGGTCCAGAGAGAAATGAGGCTGGGGTAGGGCCGGCTTAGCTGGGACCAAATGCAGTCAGATGGGTGTGGTCCTTGGCTCTGAGGGAGGACACAGAGAGTAAAGGGGAGGATGACACCCAGGTCACTGGGCTGGTGACTATCAATGGGACCCAAGAGGAAAGGCCTGTTTGGGGCTCGGTGATCATCTGAGTCATGGACAGCACAGGGTCATGGCCATCCTGGGGAGGTAGGCAGCTGAGATTCTGAGGGATGGGGGTCTCATCACTCACCAGGGAGGTGGGCCCCGGCGAGGCGGGGGCGTCCTTCTCCCCAGCCGCCTTCCTGAAGGTCTTCACTCTTGGTGGGGGGAGGCCAAGACCTTTCAGCAGACTGGGGGCTCAAGAGTTCAGAATGTAACCGCTGTCCCCCTGCTTGAGGCTGGAAGGGCTGACCAAGGCCAGGAGGTGGGGGACACGCCTCACCTCGTGGCTTTCACGGTAAGAAGGGGTGCCCTTCAAGGACGGCTGGGATCAAGGGGTGGGGACTGACCCTGCTCTGGTTCTCTGACCCAAGACCCAGTGCTTGGAAGCTCTGCACCCTCCAGATTCCTCCTGGGGCTGCCTGGGGTCCACAACTGGGACCCACACACACACACTTGCTCCCCAACCCCGGGATGATACTCACGTGAAGAAGATGAAGCAGGAACAGAGACTGAGCAGACCAGCGATGCCAGCTCCTCCGATGGCCCCCAGAACAAATCTTCCTCCAACCCAGGACTTCCCTGCAGATGACTGGGGTTTAGGGCGACTCTCCTCCAGGACCCAGAACTCACTTTTTTTTTCTTTTTTTGGCCAGGTCTGCGTCACGCCAAAGTTCCCAGGCCATAGACTGAACCCTCGCCACAGCACTGGCCCTCACCACAGCAGTAGCAGTGAGAATGCCAGATCCTTAACCCACCGTGCCGCCAGGGAGCTCCAAACCCCAGAACCCCCCAAACCCCCTCCTCCCATGGAATCTGAGCTATTCTGCTTTCCAGCCCTCAACCAGTCAACCCCTGCCTCACCCCCTCCCATCCAGCGGCCCCCCCCTCCCCCGCAAGCTTCTCCAGGATGGAAAGAGAAGCTGGGGCTTTCCCATAAGTCTCTGCCCCCAATAAGTGCCCTGACCTGGCAGCAGCAGGACAGTGGCGCTCTGCGCCCCGTGGATGTTCTGGGCCTCGCAGCTGAGTCTGAGGCCAGAGCTGAGCCCCTCGCTGAGGCTCAGGGAGCTGTTGGCCCAGGGCCCTGCGGAGCTGGAGGTGACCTTGACCGAGGCGGTGCTGAGGTTCCCGTCCAGCAGCCCCTCCCCCAGCCGCCAGCGCAGGGAGGGGGCGGGCCGGGCTTGGGAGGAGCAGCTGCAGTGCAGACCCTCATCCTCCCAGGAGCAGGAGGGACCCAGCAGCTTCGGGGGGTCTGTGCAGAGGGAGGAGAGTGTCAGGGGGCCCCTCCTCTCCCCTGGACCCAAGCATCCTGTCCTCAAGTGTTTTCCCTCCTCCAAGCTCACTCTGCACAGAGAGATGCAGGGAACCGTGCACAGAACCCCAAAGATGCTGAGCTCTGCAAGTAAATTCGCCTTCGTGGCCCGACTCCACCCGGGGCAGCTGCAGGACCCCGGGGGTGCAGGGCTGCGAGGGGCTCAGGGTCCGGCCCCTCCGGGCCCAGCTCAGTGTGGCCGGGGGGTTGCTGTCGACGACACAGACCAGACACAGAGGTTCCCCTTCCAGGACCAGAAGAGACGTGCCATTCCGCGGGTATTTCAGCTCTGGAGGAAAGACAGAGACAGAACTTCTGCGTGCTGTGGGCATGGCCAAAAGAAAAGGTATGAAAAAGAATGTATGTATATGCATAATTGAGTCACTGTACCCCAGAAATTAACAAAACATTGTAAATCAACTATACTTCAATTTAAAAGTGTGGGATCCTTAACCCACTGAGTGAGGCCAGGGGTCAAACCCGCCCTCTCATGGTTCCTGGTCGGATTGATTTTTGCTGCGCCACGACGGGAGCTCCCCCAACTGTTCATTCTGTGGTGTCTCCATATAACACGCATACGTGTGACAAATCGTCTTTGCACATAATGAATCAAGTAAAAATAATCTGCTTAGGAGTGAAGCGGGGGCTCTCCTCTCCCTGCTGTGTCCCCAGGGCCCTTGCGTCCTACCCGTGCAGTTTCTTCCTTGGGAGATGCCGATGGTCAGGTTCCGGGGAGCGTCTGTGGCAGTGAGGGAGGGAGTCGGAGCTGGCCCTCCCCACCCCCAGGGAAGCACAGAAATAGGAAGCAAAGCTGAACAGGGCCTGCCTCCTCCCTGCTGCCTCTCCCAGGTCCCTGGCCTACCAGCGCCCATCCCCCGCCCCGCAGGCCCCCAGCCATCCCTGGTCCTGCGCTCACAAGACACGTTGAGCTTGAGGGTCTTCTCCGTGCTCACAGCAGCCCTGGGAAAGGTCACCCGGCAGGTGAGGTCGGTGCCGTGGTCCTGCGGCCGGGGGGTGAGCAGGATCTCTGAAGACTTAGAGGCAGCTGAGGAGTCCAGGGCAGCCCCGATCCAGGAGACGGCGGGGTACGTGGCCCGGTCACAAGCACCGGGCAGGGAGCAGGTCAGGTGGCTGCCAGAGCCAGATTTCAGGGGCTCTTTGACGTAGATATCGGGGGTCCATGTCAGCGCTGGAGAGGAGGGAGGGAGAGGCCAGATCCCAGAGGAGACCCCCGTGTGTGCCCAACCCTGATCTGTCACTATCCCCCTTAGAGATGAAAGGCAGGGACCGCCTCTGTCCCGCCCACCGCTGTGGTCAGTTCCTGGGGACCACTCCATACCTGTCACGTTCACGGTGAGGGGACTATATCTGTAACTGTATTTCACCTCCGCTCCTCTCACCAGCCGAAAATAATAGCTTCCACTGTCCCTCTTCCTGGCGTCTCTGATGCTCAGCGAGCAGTTGTTGGCCCCGGGGTCCCCAGAGAGGTGGAAGGGGGATTTTCTCTTCTTTTGCGCTGCCTTGACTGGGTAGTTTGTGGCCACGAGAACATCCATTTGGGGTTTATTCCCTCTCCGCATCCAGTAGCCGTAAGCAGGTGTAGAGTCGTTCCAGCCCATCCGGGGGTAGGAGACGGTGCAGGGCACAAGGACACACAGACCCTCTTGCACTGTCACCAGTTCCTGCACTTGTAGCTGGTACCGTGGGTCCCTCTGCAGGGACACTGGGGTGGGGTCGGGGGGATGACACAGAGGCTCAGCCGCAGCCCCAGCCCCAGCCTGGGACCCCCTCTCCCCGCCTCCCACTCACCCACGCACAGCAGGAGCAGCAGCAGCAGTGGCAGCACCTTCACGTCCATGGGGTCAGGACTTCCCGGGACTGTCCAGCTTCTAGACCTGCCTGTCCTGGAAGGAAGCTCCGACAGGAAGCTTCTAGGGGAGAAGGGGCACTGACCATCCACGAAAGAGGAAGCTCAGAACTGCAGAGGTCTGGAACACATCTCTTCTGACTTCTCCTTTCACGGATGGAGGCATCAGGGCAGAGAGAGGCCTCAGGGCTGCTGGAAATGTGGAGGAGGAAGCCTGTGGGGCTCAGCCTAGGGGGAGGGCAGCGCCAGGAGTGGGGCTCTCAGGGGAAATAGGTGAGGAAGGGCTCCAGGTGAGATGCTGGAGGCAGGGATTCCCACACTCATTCATTCATTTGCCAGCAAACATCCATCTACTTTACGCAGGTGCTAGGGACAGAGGAGGGCATGACCGCCTGACTCCTGCCTCTCCCTGTATGACCCCAAACCCAGTGTCCCCATAAGGCTCCCCAAGGACCCTCAGCTCCCACCCCTGCCTGTCTCGGCACTGAGTATGCGTCCACACAAGGCCCCTGGCTCCACAGTAAGAAAGGGAACATCGGAGTTCCCGTCATGATGCAGCGGAAATGAATCTGACTAGGAACCATGAGGTTGCAGGTTCGATCCCTGGCCTTGCTCAGTGGGTTAAGGATCCGGCGTTGCCATGAGCTGTGGTATAGGTTGTAGACACGGCTCGAATCCTGCATTGCTGTGGCTCTAATATAGGCTGGCAGCTACAGCTCCGATTTGACCCCTAGCCTGGGAATCTCCATATGCCTTGGATGTGGCCCTAAAAACAAACAAACAAAAAAGACACATACACACAAGAAGACACTAGCCAGGCTTGTACTTTGTACGTGTTGTCACACATTCTTGCTGAGTGTATTAGATTTGGGTTGCCATAAGATACCACACACTGGACAGTTTATTCTTTTTTCTTTCTTTCTCTTTTTTCTTTTCCTTTCCTTTTTTTTTTTTTTTTTTCCTTTTTAGGGCCACACCTGTGGCATATGGAATTCCCAGGCTTGGAGTCCAGTCAGAACTGCATGTACAACCTATGCCACAGCCAGAGCAACGCCAGAGAGCAAGCCTGCATCCTCATGGATACTAGTCAGATTCTTAACCCACTGAACCACAAGGGGAACTCCTGGACAGTTTAAGCCACAGACATTTACACTCTCATAGTGCTGGAGGCCAGAAGTCCAAGATCAAGGTGTCAGCTTGGTGAGGGCTTGCTTCCTGATTTACACATAGATGACTGCCCTCTTGTTATATCCTCACAGACAGAAAAAAAGAGAGGAGTTCTTGTCGTGGCACAGGAGAAACAAATCTAACTAGGAACCATGAGGTTGTGGGTTCAATCCTGGCCTTGCTCAGTGGGTTAAGGATCCAGCCTTGCCATGAGCTGTGGTGTAGGTCACAGACAAGGCTCGGATCTGGTGTTGCTGTGGCTGTGGTGTAGGCCAGCAGCTGTAGCTCTGATTTGACCCCTAGGCTGGGAAACTGCATGTGCCACAGGTTTGGCCCTAAAAAGCAAAAAAAAAAAAAAAAAAGTGTCTGTGTCTCTTCCTATGAGGACACTAATCCTGTCATATCAGGGCCCCACCCCTATGACCCCATTTAACCTTAATTACCTCCTTGCCTCTGTCTCCAAATACAGTCACATCGAGCAGTTCGGACTTCCAACATATGAATTGAGGGGGACACAATTCAGTCCACAGCACTGGGAGAATTAAGCACTGTCGTCATGACTCCACTGGGAAAGACCTCTGGAAGCTTGTGCCTGGTCACCCCTGGCCCCTGCCCTATTCACTTTTTCCTTCATAGATTTTTTTTTTTTTTTTTCCTAGGACCACGCTTGGGGATATGGAATTTTCCAGGCCAGTGGTCGAATCAGAGCTGCAGCTGCCGGCCTGCACCACAGCCACAGCAACGCACCACAACGCCGGATCCTTAATCCACTGAGAGAGGCCAGGGAACCCGAATCGTTATGGATACTAATGGGGTTCGTTACTGCTGAGCCACGAGGGGAACTCCCTCCTTCATAGATTTTAATCGATTTCCTTTTCACTCCAAGTACATCATGAATACGACACTTTCTGAGTTCTCTGAGTCCTTCTAGCAAATCGTCAAACCTCAGGGTGGTCTTGGGTCGCCGCCCCAGAACAGTCTGTTTCCCTCCTCAGACTGTTTTGGGGAAAGCCACGATTTCCCAAAGAAGGGGCCATGGAGCACAGCTGCGGGGGGTCCGCCGGTCCTGGGGACCCGCGCTCGCGTTCTCGGGCGCCCCCTGGTGGACCTGCTGAAGTCAACTCTCAAAGAGCTCCGAGTTTCTATAGGATGGGAAGTTGCTGATGAGGAAAACTGCTGAGTTTGTCACAAAAACACGAAAGGAAATGTGATTAACGCAGCTTGCAAATGCACAGAGAAATCATCAGTTCCTTTTCGTATGTAACCAGTTCCTCACTTTACTTCTCAATCACCTGTCTCTCAAACAGGAGGCAACAGCCCTTCTGCCTGAATGGTTCCAGCCGGTAGCAGGCTGCCCTTCCCTCCTCTGGCCCTGGCCGCTCTGTCGCCCACAGCGCAGCCTGGACCCTGTGGAGAGCGGCCCTCAGGGGCAGGCCGTGTGGAGAAGGGCCTTCAGGACCTCTGTCTCTGACTCTCTGACTCAGTCACTCTACCTTGTTCTGGTCTGAGTCAGTTTTCCAATTTCTACAAATTTACAAAATGGATCCCTAAAAGCATCCCTTCTTTCAAAGCGAGCAAATGATTCATTGCTTTTAGGACAGATGGCCAGGAAGAACGGGGGTGGGCATTTGGCCACTGGCAGGATTCTAGGAACCCAGGACCACATGGTATGGACGCTTAGAGAGTGCTAAGGACCAAGAAGTCACCCAAAATCAGAAACCCTATTCTTTTCTGTGGGAGATGTCATGGCCTCTAGGTCTCCTTGGCCTGAAAACTAGATCCAGTTGCCTGAATACAAGGGTCTGCCCTTCCCCTGTATAGCAAAATAGTAGGATGGGAATTCTACCCCAGAACTCACCATGAGTAATACTCGTGTGTGGGGGGCCCAGGGAAGACCACTTCAAAATGTGCCTTCAGAGTTCCCATCGTGGCACAGTGGAAACGAATCAGACTAGAAATCATGAGGTTGCCGTTTCAAACCCCAGTCTCCCTCAGTGGGTCAAGGATCCGGCATTGCTGTGAGCTGTGGTGTAGGTCACAGACATGACTCAAATCCATTGTTGCTGTGGCTGTGGCGTTGGCTGACGGCTACAACTCCAGTTAGACCCCTAGCCTGGGAACGTCCATATGCCACAGGTAAGGCCCTAAAAAGACAAAAAAAAAAAATATATATATATATATATATATATATATATATATATATATGCCTTAAAGGATTATTTTGCCTTGTGGTTACTTAAGAAACAGCCAATGCAAGAACAACACTCTGAGCCTCCATTCTGTCTCCCTGACCTGAAAGTAAATCTGTCATGTGGGAAGTACCTGTCGTCGCACAGCGGAAACGAATCTTACTAGGAACCATGAGGTTGCAGGTTCAATCCCTGGCTTGCTCAGTGGGTAAGGATCTGGTGTTGCCCTGACCTGTGGTGTCAGTCACAGACGTGGCTCGGATCTGATGTGGCTGTGGCTGTGGCTTTGGCGTAGGCTGGCAGCTGTAGCTTTGATTGGACCCCTAGCCTGGGATCCTCCAGATGCCTCGGGTGCAGCCTTAAGAAAGCAAAAGAAAAAACCCCCCAAAAAAACCCTCCTGTAAAAGGGACTCTCCCTGTATCTGGAGGGAGAAGGACACCTGTCACCAGGCACAGGGCATTCAGGCCAGAAGCCTGTATAAACAATCCTTGTTCCTTCTTTATGCCGCTTTATGGCGGCACCCACAGCGCATGGAAGTTCCCAGGCCAGGGATTGAATCTGATCCACAGCTGCAAACTGTGCCTGCAGCTGCCGGATCCTTTAACCCACTGCACTCAGCCGGGGCGCAAATCTGCAGTTCCACAGCGACCCAAGCCACTGCAGTTGGATTCTTAACCCACTGTGCCACAGTGAGAACTCCTGTGAGTCTACTTCTGTTTTGTAAGTAAGTTCATTGATGCCAGTTTTTTTTAAATTCCACATAGAAGTGATATCGTATGATATTTGTTTTTCTCTTCCTGACCTACTTCACTTAATATGATAATCTCCAGGTCTATCAATGTTGCTGCCAGTGGCATTATTTCATTCTTCGTTTGTTTTTGGTTTTGCTTTTTTGTTTGTTTGGTTTTTGGCCATGCTCACAGCATGCGGACGTTCCCTGGGCCTGGGATCAAACCCTCGCTACAGCAATGACCCCGGTTGCTTCAGTGACAATGCCAGATACCTAACCTGCTGTACCACAAGAGAATTTTTGTTTTGTTTTGTATCTCATTCTTTTTTATACCTGAGTAATGGTCCATTGTCTATATGAACCACATCTTCTTTATCCATTTATCTGTTGATGGACATTTAGGTTGCTTTCATGTTTTGGCTATTATAAAGAGTGCTGTTATGAACATTGGGGTGCATGTATCTTTTTTTTTTTGTCTTTTTAGGGCCACACCCGTGGCATATGGAGGTTCCCAGGCTAGGGGTCTAATCAGAGCTGTAGCCGCCGGCCTATGCCACAGCCACAGCAACGTGGGATCCGAGCCAGGTCTGCAACCTACACCACAGCTCACAGCAATTCTGGATCCTTAACCCACTGAGCAAGGCCAGGGATCGAACCTGCAACCCCATGGTTCTTAGTTGGATTCGTTAACCACTGAGCCACAACAGGAACTCCGCATGTATCTTTTTGAATTAGAGTTTTCTCTGGATTTATGTCTTAGGTCCCTTTTTTATGAGACTTCTGGTCGTGCAAATTAATATTTATTTCTTGGAGTTCTCTGGTGGCCTAGGGGTTAAGGACTCGGCATTGTCATTGCTGTGGCTCAGGTCACTGCTGTGGTTTGGGTTCCATTCCTGGCCTGGGAATTTCTGAATGCCGTGGGTATCACTAAAAAATATATTTTTTTTCTTTTTTAGGGCCACACCTACGGCATATGGAGATAACCAGGCTAAAGTTTGAATCGGAGTTGTAGCTGCCGGCCTACACCACAGCTTACAGCAATGCCAGATCCTTAACCCACTGAGGGAAGTCAGGGATTGAACCCGCATCCTTATGGATACTAATTGGGTTCATAGCCTGCTGAGCCATGATGGAAACCCTAAAATTTTTTTTTAATTTAAAAATTTTTTTTCTCTTGTTAATTTGTCTTCTGTCAATTTTATTATTATTATTATTTCTATTTACTTATTTTTTTGGTTTTTAGGGCCACACCCACGGCTTATGGAGGTTCCCAGGCTAAGGGTCTAATAGGAGCTGCAGCTGCCGGCCTTCGCCACAGCCACAGCAACGCGGGATCCGAGCCGCGTGCAACATACACCACAGCTCACAACAATGCCGGATCCTTAACCCACTGAGCAAGGCCAGGGATCGAACCCGCAACCTCACGGCTCCTAGTGGGATTCTTTAACCGCTGCGCCACGACAGGAACTCCTCAATTTTATTATTGACACCGCAAGAACTCAGGATGGGTATCAGCGGAAATGTCCCCCTTCCCATATGTATGTATGCGTCAAGCTGAGTGTCTGGATGTGTCTGTTTTGCAGGTATGTGTGTGTGTCTTTGTACTTGTGTATCCGCCTGTGGGTGTGCATGCCATTTAGTGTGTGTTTTACCTGTGTGTCCATAAGGGGCAAGGACACCCGTTTGCGCGTTGGCGTGTGTGCATACGCTCCTGTACTCGGCATTTGAAATCAACCTCATAGGCTGAGATGGAGAGAAGTCGTGCCTTACTTGGTTCCACATTAGGGACCTGGGTCATTGTTTCTGGAGCAGCAGGATCCATTAACATGTTTATAAGAGACTTGTGCCTGTAGGAATGCAAATATTAAGTGGGGTGCTGCCGCCAAACCTGTTTCCTCTGCTGTAGGATTCCCAGGAGTGGCTGCCCCCCCCCCCCATTCATTCTGCACAATGAAGCTCATTCCAGGCTTAAAACAGGTTTTTTTTTCTAGGAGTTCTCTTGCAGGACAGCAGGTTAAGGATGGGCGTTGTCACTGCAGCAGCTTGGGTGGCTGCTGTGGTGCAGGTTCGATCCCTGGCCCGGGCACTTACAC
>PVHT021183540.1:0-72166 GCA_004024745.2 Catagonus wagneri | reverse complement strand
CCAAGAATTTGGCATATACTAATGAATAAAATAATTCCTGCCTCAGGGACTCTTCTGTTTTCTCCACCTGAAAAACTCTCCTGTCTTTTTCTTTTTGTTTTTCAGGGTCCCACCTGTGGCATATGGAGGTTCCCAGGCTAGGGGTTAAATCAGAGCTACAGCTGCCGGCCTACACCACAGCCACAGCAATGCCAGATCCGAGCTGTGTCTGTGACCTACACCACAGCTCACGGCAACGCCAGATCACTGACCCACTAAATGAAGCCAGGGATCGAACCCACAACCTCATGGTTCCTAGTTGGATTCATTTCTCCTGCGCCACGACAGGAACTCCTCCCCTTGTCTTTTCATAGCTCATTCCTTACCATTTTTAGGCCTCAGCCAAAATGTTACTGCCTTGGAGAAGGTTTCCCAGCTCCCCACTCTAAACTAGTCCTCGCTGTCACTTTTGAACTCAACTGCTAAGTGTTTCCCACTTTTCCCCATACATTGTCATTTGTCTCGTCTGTCTCCCCAGTAGAGTGTGAGCTCCAGACGGGTAGGGACCACATCAGTCTTGTTCCCAGCTGTATCCAGCACCTAAGACAGTGCCTGACATGCTATAGGTGCTCAGGGAACATTTATTGCAGGAATGCATACACGAATGAATGACTTCTTACTTCTCTCCTGCCCCCCCACACCCCAGCTCACTCCACCTCCATTCTCTGCCTACCCTTACCTGCCAGGGGCTCTCCCCCCCCTGGAAGCCCGCCCTCCAGGGCTCCCCCAAGGACCTCATAGGGGCCCAGGGGGGCAGGGGCCAGGGGGAGTTTCCCATAGTCTACGAGCCAGCCCAGCCCGCTAGCTGGGAGCAGGGTCCTGTCCAGCTCCAGCCCCAGGGTCGCCAGGAGTGACATGGCTGCAGCAAGGACGACCAGCACAGATGGCAACTGAGGAGGCTGTGCCAACAGCTGGGAGGAGGAGGCTCTGGAGGTTGCTCAGCTGGGCGAAGACAGGCACCAAGGCGAGAGTGGAGGACCTACAAGTGGGAGACAAAAGTGAGTGGGTCAAGGGCCAGGCTCACCAATGGCCAAGGCCATAGGAAAACCAAGGGACACTCCTCCAGGCCCCCAAGATTCCTTATCCTTTTGGAATTCTAAATCTGCCCTTTCTTTTCTCAAATTGGGACTCCACCCATTCCCAAGGGAATTCTCTTTAGGCCCCGACTTACTTTTCCTCAGAATTCCCGAGACCCAACCCTTCCAATATAGAAACATAATGGTCTCCCAGGGGAATTTCCTTAAGACCCTCCCACCCACCCCGTAATATTATCTTTCATAAAAAAAAAAACCCTCAATCCCAGGGGAATTTTCTCCCAGCCACACCTCTTGCCCTAAAATATATCTTTTAGGCTCCACCCTGCCCCTAGATTCCTGTTGCAAATCTGTTCCCAGGGGAATCCCCCTGCCCCGCCCCTTCATCAAAGTCATCCATTCAAACCCCATTCTTCCCTCCGTATTTTGCAGTGATCTCTCGTCCCTCCAAGCCCGGCCCCCTGGTTTATTTTAGCTCGACCCTCCCCGATGATTCCCAGAGGCCCCGCCTCTTTCTCAATTTAAACCCCACCCCCCCAGCTAACGGTTTGCTTAGCCACGCCCCTTCTCCTAAAGGGTACCCTACCCCCTCGCCACGACGCCTCTTATCATAGCTCCATCCCCTTAATAGGTCGTTTCTAAGCCCCGCCTTCCCCCCCAGCCCCTACCCCCCACCCCAGTTGTCGCTTGAAAGAAAGGGAGGGAACATGAGATTTTACAACTGAGCAAACTGGAGGCGGGAGGGTGGAGGGGGGCGGGCTGAGAACGGCCCCCTACGCCCCATCCCCCGTGGGCGGCCCTCTCGCCGAGGGCCAAGGCGCATGCTCCGGCATCAGAGCGGTCCCATTGCTCCCCTCAGGCCTCCACCCTCCTCGGGATCTGTGCGCACGTGCGGCTGCTTCCTGTCCGCCCTTTGCACCGAAATACAAACGCTGCGCATGAGCAATCGGTCGCAGACAGACTAAATCGGAGCGGGGAGGAGGGGGGAAACCCACCCGCTCTGGGAGCTAGTGCGCATGCGCAAACGCACGCGGGGCGTTCTTAAACACCAACATTGTCTGGAAGAACGCACCCTCCCCCACCAGCTGAGTACGCATGCTCCGCCGCGCGCGTGCGGAGCGTTCTGCCTCTTTTGCGTCTGCGCGACCGTGATCCCTCACTCTTGTCTCCCAACCCCCCGGGGCTCAGGCGTGAGGGCCGCGAGCTTCGAAAGGGCGGGAAAGACGGTTGGAGAGGGAGGGGCGAGCGAGCGGTTACTCACTCCATGGCTGCAGAAAGAAGAGGCGGCGGTGGCCTCAGCTGAAGAAAGAAGGCAGGAGCGGAGAGCGCAGGCGCGGTAAGCGCGGCGTCTGGCCGGGGGCACAGAGGGGTCGCGGCTACAGAGCCATAGCCGGGGCTACGCGGGCGGAGGAGGTGTCGCGGTATCGTGAGGATAGTTCGTGATCTGAGGATGGGGAATGAGGCGGCCCGGGGGACTGGGGACAGATATACCCGGGGTGGCGCAGCACGGCTTGCTCGGATCCTTCCGCGCCCCGCCCCGCGCGGCCCCAGCCGGGAGGCGGGCCTGGCCTCCAGCCTTCGGGGATCCTTGGGACTGCCCCCACCCCTTCCGACGGGGGCATTCAGCCCTCCGCTTCTTCTGACCTGAGGATCTAGCCCTGCTTTTCTCCCGGCCCCGTGGGGACTCCCTCCTTTCTGATTCGGGTGGGGCCCTTTCTCCTGATCCGGGGTCTGGCCTTCTGTTCCCTCTGATTTTGGTGGTTTAGCCTCATCTCTTCCCTGAGCCCCGCAACAGTTTATTTCTCCTTTCCTTTCCCTTGCTTCACGAATTTCCGGCCAGCCACGTGCTGATCTTCATCCTTCAACTGCCACCGCACTCTGAGAGCCCTTGTTGTGACTTAGAATGTGGCCTGAGTCACAGACCGCGCGCTCCATTCAAGTCGCGGACGGACGAGGGTGGTCTTGGGCAAATAATTTAAATTCTCGAGTCTCGTAGTTAAGGAACTACCTGTAAAATGAGAATAATCAGCTCTACATAGTGGGGTCGTTTGTGAAAATCCGTGCAGTCGATGCCTGTGAAACCATCCCTCCTCCTCCGTGCTTGGTGCAACCGCTTTTATTATCTGTAACAAAGAACTCTGGGGGCCAGTCTCACCCCTTCCAACCCCCAGACCTGACCATCCAGCACCTGCTAATAGGTCGTTCTTGGGTTTCCTTCGCTCCTGCAAGGTGATTTCCAGCCATCCCTGCCCTCCCGCATTCCAGACGGTGGACGCTCAGCCCCATCTTGATGCGGGGAGTAAGGCATCATTGCCCTCACTCTTATCTTTTGTCCATCCCCTGCTGACTTCTCCTCAGCCCTTATCCTTAGCACGCGTTTCAGGCCAGTTGGTTCATTATTCTGTCCCTGCCCCTCACCTAGACTTTCTTTCAGACAGTTTTCTACTTCTACACACCCCCATCCCAGAAAGGTTTTTCCTCTCTGCCAGACCTAGGCAGATCTGTACTTCGATTTGCTGAAAGAGATGGGGCTTCCTGGACAGTCTGTTGCATTGCACAGGGCCTTCCACCAGACCAAGTGGATGTGGGTCTTTGCTGCAAGAACCACCCCCCCATCATCCATATCAGTACATTACCCCTGGAGTTCAACTTTTCAGTACTTTTGTGGTGTTTATGAGGCTGAGTCAAGATCCAAAGGTGGGAGACCCAGTCCTGAGTTGTCTGGGAATGACATGTGGACCTTTTTTATTCTCTTCCACGTGCATGTGCTTTTTTTTTTTTATTTTTCCAGTTTTATCGAGGTATAATTAAACTTAGTGTATAAATTTAAGGTGTACAGCATAATGATTTGACTTAACAGTAAGTTTAGTGAACACTCATCATCTCTTGTAGATACAAAATTTAAAGATATAAAAAAAAGGAGTTTCCGTTGTGGTGCAGTGGAAACGAATCTGATTAGCATCCATGAGGATGCAGGTTCCATCCCTGGCCTTGTTCAGTGGATTAAGGACACAGTGTTGCCATGAGCTGTGGTGTAGGTCACAGATGTGGCGTTGCTGTGGCTGTATTATAGGCTGGCAGCTGTAGCTCTGATTCGACCCCTAGCCTGGGAACCTCCATATGCCTTGGGTGTGGCACTGAAAAGATCGAAAAATAGACAAGTAAATACTTAGAAAAAAATGTGTACTTTTTTTCTTTTCTTCTTTGGCCACTCCATGGCATATGGAGTTCCCAGGCCAGTAATCAGATCTCAGTCGCAGTGTGGCAACACCAGATCCTTTGACCCACTGTGCCGGGCTGGGGATCAAACCTGCTCCTGGCTGTGCAGAGACATCATCGATCGGGTGGGTTGCGCCACACTGGGAACTCCACGTACTTTTTTCTTTGTGATGAAGAACTCAGGGTTTATCCTCTCTGTCTCTCTTTTTTTTTTTTTTTTAACTTTTTAGGGCCACACCCAAGGCATATGCAGTTTCCCAGGCTAGGAGTCAAAACAGAGCTACAGCTGCTGGCCTGCGCCACAGCCACAGCAAAGAGGGATCCAAGCCACGTCTGCGACCTACACCACAGCTCACAGAAACACCAGATCCTTAACCCACTGAACAAGACCAGGCATTGAACCTGCAACCTCATGAATCCTAGTCGGGTTCGTTAACCACTGAGCCACAAAGGGAACTCCAGGTTTACTCTCTTAATAACTTTGCTGTGTAACATACAGCAGTGTTAATTATACTTGATATATTCCATCCCCAGTACAGGCTGCTGTCCCTAGAGGAAGTCCTTTTTTGGATCTGACCACTTTCCCTTAGAGTACTTCCTGTCCACTGTGTCGGTATTTGGGCACTTGTCCTTTGGGACTACATTGTTACCTAGGCAGCACAGAGTAGTGGTTAAGAGCACAGACTCTGGAGCCAAGTTGTTGGATTCAAACCCAGACTATACCCCACTTACTAACTTACTGGCAACTTCGCTGTGCCTTGGTTTCCATTAATAGTGCCAGAACAGAAGTCCTCTGGTGGCCTAGCAGGTTGGGGATCTGCTGTCACTACTGTGGCTCTGATTACTGCTTGGTGAGGGTTTGATCCCTGGTCCAGGAAGTTTTGTGTCCTGTGGGCTCAGCCAAAAAAAAAAAAAAAAAATAGTGCCAGAATAAAGTGTGGAGTTTAGTGAATAGAAACATACAGATGTAAGTGGCCATCAGTGGTACCTCCTTCTTGGACTTCATCATGGTGCAGCAGAAATGAATCCAGCTAGGAACCATGAGGTTGTGAGTTTGATTCCTAGCCTCGCTCAGTGGGTTAAGGATCTGGTGTTGCCGTGAGCTGTGGTGTAGGTCGTAGACAGCTCAGATCCCACATTGCTGTGACTGTGGTGTAGGCTGGCAGCTGTAGCTCCGATTCAACCCCTAGCCTGGGAACCTTCATATGCCGCGGATGTGGCCCTAAAAAGCAAAAAAAGAAAAAATAGTGCCTCCTTCTTAGTGTTGCCTGACATTTAAATGAGTAAATCCAGGATGCGTGTGCTTGGACTAGTGCCTGGCACACGTTAGGTGCTACCTAAGCAGTTTTCGCTGTTATTGAGGTAGATAGGTTTTCTCTCCGTTTTGCTAAGCAGTAGTGCTTTAAAGGGCCTTTTAAGTGAGAAGGGCCTCCTTACTCCCTCTCCTCCTCAGTGTAGATACTTGAGCCATAGCAGGTGGGATTAAGGTCAACTGTTGGAAAGGCTATTGGCAGTGAGGGGGCACAGGCCCCCAGTCTTATCCTCTTGAAAAGACCTTCTAGGTCATAACAGGTGGACTAGGTAGAGTATTTTTCTTTACATAAACTTTTTATTTTGGAATAATTGTAGATTTATAGAAAAGCTGCAAAGGCAGTGCAGGGTAATAGAAATCAGTGCCTTACATTGCTGTGGTACACTTGTCGCAACGCGGGGACCAGCGTCAGTCCGTTTCTGTCACCTAAACTCCACCTCACCTTCTGGTTTTGCCAGTTGTTCCCTAACACCCTTCCTCTATTCCAGGATCCCCCCAGGATGCCATGTTACATTTAGTTGTTGCGTCTCCTTGGCTGTCTCTGGTTGTCTGCGGAGGCTTTTTCAGACTTTCTTGTCTCATGGGTGACCTTGATGGTTTTGAAGAGTGCGGTTGGGTATTTTATGGACCCTCTCTCCATTTGGCTTTGTCTCATCCAGGGAGATGATGAGGTTTTGAGGATGGCCAGGTAGAATATTTTTTAACAACTGTAAATGAACTTGGTAAGGGAGTCGTGTTGCCAGTTGCTTGCGGCGTGTGCTGACTGAGAAGACCCCGGTCCCCGCTCCCAGCCCCTGTGCCTTTCTCTCGCTCCAGCTACTGGCTCCCAGAGCTGAGTTCTGATGCCAGCCGCCCCACCCAAGTAGCCTGACTCAGTCCTGCTGAGCGGGTGCCAGTGTGCACTTAGTTCTCCAGCCCTTCCTGGCATATTGGAGTTTATGGGTGGTGGGTCATCAGTGGTGCCCATGAGCTGGGGTCTAGGAACCCTGAGCCCTCTCCCCGCCCAGCCCTGATCTCAATCCATGGCCGCTCCAGGACTCAGATGCCTCCCCTCACCCCCACTTCGCAAACTCCTCCAAGGGTCCAGGTGTCCTAGGCCCTTCAACTCCTGAGCTGGGGCTGAGAGCATGGGTGGAGTTGCTAGGGACTCTTTTTTCAGTGCGGAGGAGCCAGGCTTGGGGAGTGAGGCGGCTATTGCAGGCGGGTTGCATCACCCTGGCTCTTTGATGGGGAGGGGGAGTGGGGGGATTCCCTGGGGGCCCACCTGCACACCTGGCAACTGGAGCCCTGGAGCTGGGGATCTGGGAGAGGCCCCAGCAGAACAGGGGAGGGGGCTGGGGAGGGAGGAAGGAGAGCAGCCTGTGCAGGACTCTAAGAATCAGGCTCGCTGCCAAGAATGGGCTCAGCTCACAGAGGCTGACCTGCCCGTCATGCAGCGGGCAAGGCCAAGGCCCGGAGAGGTGAGAGGACCTGTGTCCAGTCATGCTCCTAGAGCCTGGGCCTCCACAGTACAATTGCCACCGCCCTTCAGGCCCCAGCGAGAGCCTGTCTCCTCTGAGATGTGCGGGGTCCCTGACCCCCAGCTCAGGACATAGCTGCCTGGAGGCCACCATGCCTGGACCTTCACCTCAGGTTTGTTTGGTTCACAATTGCCAAATTCTATTGATTGTGACCTGCCCCTCCCCAGAGGGGGCTCTCCTCATCTGCACTGTTGCAGAACCCTTCACTGGCTTCCCAGTCAAGGTGACAGACTGGCATGATAGGAGGGACACCAGGTTTCTGTCAGGTGGACCCAGGTTCCAGCCCTGAGCCCACATCACTTAGTCTTGGCCCTTACTCTGCCTGGGCCACTACTTTCTGAAAAGTGGCTCAGAGCATGGACTCTGGAGCCAGCCTGCTAGGTTCACATCCCAACACCACCACTTCTTTGAGCTTTTGGCAAGTGGCATTTTCTCTCTGTGACTCTGTTTGCTTGTCCATAGATTGAGAATGAGATGACCCACTTCCTAGGGTTATTGTGAAGATTAAATAGGGTAAATATATGTAAAGTTCTTGGGTTAATTATGAGCAATATTGATTTGTCTCTAAGGCTTAGGTGCTGGGAGGATTATGTGAAATGATGGAGGTAAAGCCCAGCATTTACTAGGAGTTCATGGTCAACAAGTGTTTGTTTCTCTTCCTATTCCCGCTACACTTTGTTCTGCTTTCACAGCCATAGGCAGATGTCTGGATACATCACTCTTTCCCTGAGCACTTAGCGAATAAGTCAGAACCTTCCTTGTTCCCCAGAATTGGTCCCTTCCAGCCCTGTGGGCATCAGTTCACTTTTATTTTATTTTATTTTATTTTATTTTATTTTAATCTTCATCTTCTTAGGACTGCATCCAAGGCTTACGGAGGTTCCCGTGCTAGGGGTCCAGTTGGAGCCGTAGCCGCCGGCCTACACCACAGCCACGGCAACTCGGGATCCAAGCTGCGTCTGCAACCCACACCACAGCTCACGGCAACGCCAGATCCTTAATCCACTGAGTGAGGCCAGGGAGCAAACCTGTGTCCTCATGGATGCAAGTCAGGTTTGTTAACTGCCGAGCTATGACAGGAACTCCGGTTCACTTTTAAATGAGTTGTTCC
Source organism: Catagonus wagneri (assembly GCA_004024745.2). NCBI lineage: Eukaryota > Metazoa > Chordata > Mammalia > Artiodactyla > Tayassuidae > Catagonus > Catagonus wagneri. Next base: position 63,931 of record PVHT021183540.1, on the reverse strand, counting down.
AGCACAGAAACTGGAGAATTCAATACTGCGGCGCCTGAAGAGGCACTAGGGCAGGTTTCTGGGTCATGCAGGCCTGGAGGACAGGGCTTGGGGGTGGGTGTCTTGGCAAACAAGGGCAGGAAGGCCAAGGCCAGTTCAGTTGGAAAAAGGGCAGTGCAGGGGCCGGGCACACAGAGCACAGGTCGGCCACGTGGCCCGTGGCTCAGAGTCCTCCAGAGCCCCTTTCCTCCCCTCAGTCCTGCTACGTCTCCCTCAGCAGAAATAGCCACAGCTCTCAGAGGCTGCTCAGGCCCCACACTGCTGCACCGGCTCCAGCATCCTCCACGCTCATCTTCTGTTCTTATTTCCTGTGACCACTGTAACAAATTGCCACAAACTTAGTGGCTTGAAATGACATACATTTATTCCCTCTCTACTGGAGACAGAAGTCTAAAAGGGGTCCTTCTAGAGGCTCTAGTGGAGAATCTGTTTCCTTTTCCAGTTTCTAGAGGCTGCCTGCATTCCTTGGCTAGTGGCTCCTTCCTCGAATCACTTCTGCCTCTGATTCCATCATCACATCTCCTGTCTTCTCCTTTGATCTTGCCCTCCCTCTTACAGCGACCCTTGTGATCACAGTAGGGCACACAGATAATCCAGGGGAGCTTTCCATCTCAAGATCCCTGATTTAATCACATCTGTAAAGTCCCTTCTGCCACGTGGAGTAGCATAACCATGGCTTCTGAGGACTAGGATGTGGACATTGGGAGCCATTATCCATCCTACCACACCACCCCTCTCAGAACATTTCCTCATCTGGGAGGTGAAGATTGGCGCCAGCTTCGGGATGCCCCTCTCTCCCATGCCCACAGGCTATAGGAGGACCAAGCAAGCTGAAGGTGATTGACAGCATAGTGTCCTGGAGCTCGGGACACCATCTCTTACCATCGTGTGGCCTTCAGCAGGGCTCCGTGCCCCCATGGGCTGCATCAGTAGAGCACAGGAAACAGCAGAGCCCTCCTGAGAAGCAGTGGTGAGGTCATGTGTGGAAAGGCCTAGAACAATGCCTGTCTCCGCAGGCACAGGTGTTGCCTGGGGTCGGCCCCTGTGCTGGGCAGCAGTGCTGGCCTGGCAGCGCAGAGCTTCAGATTTTACAGGAAAGGTTAGAAATCCAGACTTCCTGCAAGATCTAAGTCTTAAAAGGTTGGTGAGTCATTCAGAGAACGTGGCTAGTTTGGAGCCAAGGGTCCTCCCTGACTTTATGTGCAGTGATCCCCCACCCCCAGATCTGCTGTCCTCTGCCCGGAGTCACTGAGGATTCGGGCCTCACCCAGACTGCCTGGTCCTGTGTAGAGTTGGGGAAGGCAGTGTCTGTGGGCAGCAGGGAAGGGGGAATCTAGGGATTGTCTGCGGGCTGGTGGCTTTTTACCCCGTCTGTCCTTTGTCAGCCCCCAGCTGGAGGCCACCCACAATACAGGTGGTTAAACAATGTGGGTTTCTTGCTTGTTGGAGCCAGGGGGCCACCTCAGTACAAGGGTGTCATGGGACTTCTAGGGTCTGGGTTGGGTTCGGGAAGCGAAGTTTCGCTCTGGATCAGAGGCTGGCAAGAAGCAGGGCTAAGCCTACGACCAGCATCCTTATCAGTGGGGATGAAGCTGTGCTTAGTTAAGCAACAGCTGTCAGCTCAGAGCCAGGAGGGTGATGTTTGGTCATTTTTGTGCCTTGAAGAGTGTTAGTATTTTTGTCTGTATTGAGACATGTCATGATCTGTCACATTCAGAGTGGCCTTGCCTGGTGTCTGTGTTCTGAGACATTGGTTGTGCCAAGCAGGAGAGCATCAGGGCCTGGCTGGCAGGGGTGCCCTGCCCTTTCTCACAGCAAACCTGCTCCTCCTGCCTGGTGGGGGAGGGAGGTGGAGAACCAAGGCAGGGCTGAGAGGGGCATCTGCCGTGTGGCTTGTATCCCTGCCCTGAGGTGGGCCTTGGGTGCACTGTACTGCTGGGAAAGTTGCAAGGCCTGAATAAACCCAGCCGCACCCACTGGGGTGGCCAGTCATGGGGGATTGAGGGGGGCCAGAGAGAGGTTTGAGGCAGAGGCAGGGGAACCTCACACGCCCCAGGGGTCCCTTGGGGAGTGTTGAGGGTCAGCGGCCAGCAGGGTCCCTGGACCTCAGACCTATTAGGTTTGTTCAGGAGCCCTTTGCCTTCCTCCTGCCTCCACCCAGAGCAGGAACGGATTCCCATGGGGGTGGGGAGGGCAGGGAAGAGCAGCCGGCCGGCTCTTCACTCCGAGCTGCCAAGAGTCTAGCCTGCGGGGTGGGAGAGCGGACAGCACTGAACTGGATTTGAGAGTGAAGCTAGTTCGGGAGTTCCTGTCATGGCTCAGTGGTTAACGGTTGCGGGTTCGATCCCTGGCCCCACTCAGTGGGTTAAGGGTCCGGCGTTGACGTGAGCTGTGGTGTGGGTCACAGACGCGGCTCAGATCCCACGCTGCTGTGGCTGTGGTGTCGGCCGGCAGGTACAGCTCCAATTAGACCCCTAGCCTGGGAACCTCCACATGCTGTGAGTGCAGCCCTAGAAAAGGCAAATAGAGGGAAAAAAAAGGGAGAGAGTGAAACTAGTCTGAAAGGTGATGGAGACGCCTGGGATGTTGCTGGAGAACAGGAAGGGGACACTGGACATGGTACGCACCCAGGGGTAGGGGTGGGAGAGGTCACATTGGAGAGGCTCCTGAGGGCTCAGACAGCCTCAGTCAGTCCTGACTGCCTGTGTGACTTTGGGCAAGTTGCTTACTTAAGTTCTCGCATCTTGAGTTTGCTCATCTATAAAATGGGAAGCTGAGAGTTCCCCCACCTCTTTGGGCTGCAGTGAGTACAGGTAAGCACCACAAACAGGGCCCAGCACTTCATGTCCAGAAGTGTTCGTGTGGTGCATGATAACCCAGGGACAGGTCGCAGCTGTGGTTGGCTCTGATCTCAAAATCAAAGCCACCCTGCCCCCCACCTCTGGTGGTTTTCATCTGGTTCCCCGAGAAACCATAACATAGCAACTGCCTCTGCCACAACCTAGCCCTCCCCCCCACTTCCCTCCACACTGACTGACATCACTGCCTTTCCCCTGGGACACTAGTGTTGCTTACCGGAGAGAGGCTAGGGAGGGAGCACAGCTGTTCTGTCTACACACACGCACATCCACATCCACCTGCTGTTCTCTTAAAGTCCCTCGGCCCTGGTGTTTCAGCCCCTCTCTGAGCCTTGTGTTGGTGGTGTATCCATGCCAAACTACATTTCCACTGGAGCCCCTGATGGCCTCAGCAGACTGGAGCCTTTCAGCTTCTATCTTCTCCCCAGCCCATTCTCAACCAGCTTACTCGTCCCCAGAAGAAAGCGTGATCTTGACTTTAGAAACCGCTCTGCGCGGCCTCCACCTGCTTCTGCCCTCTTACCTCTCCCTGGCATCCCATGCTTGATTGGTTGGTCAATGGCTTTATTGAAATACTGCATAATTCACGTCCATTTATTAAAGTGTACAGTCCAGTGGTTTTTAGCTCAGAGTTGTGCACTCATCACCACAATCCAATTTTAGAACATTTTCATCCCGTTAAAAAGAAACCCCATACGTATCAGTCATTCCCCATTCCCCCATCCCCAGGCAACCACTAACCTACTTTCTGTCTCTGTAGATTTGTTTATTCTGGACATTTCATATGAATGCAATCATATGATAGGTGGTCCTTTGTGTCTATTTTTTTGTCTTTTTTAGGGCCGCACCCACAGCATATGGAGGTTCCAGGCTAGGGGTCTAATCAGAGCTGTAGCCATCAGCCTACACCACAGCCACAGCAAAGCCAGATCCAAGCCAAGTCTGCGACCTACACCTCAGCTCATGGCAATGCTGGATCGTAAATGGAGCAAGGCCAGGGATTGAACCTGCAACCTTGTGGTTCCTAGGCAGATTTGTTTCCTCTGCGCCACGATGGGACTCCCGCTCCCTCATAGTTTTGATATGCATTTCCCAACCGCTAAGGATGCTTTTCCCATGCTTATCGGCCACTTGTGTATCTTCTTCAGCATCTCGTGGTTTTAACACAGGGTATTTAGTACTGTTCCTCATGGCAGCAGGCCGTTGCCTGCCTGAGCCTTTGTCTGCCATGAGCTGTTGATCTAACCCATCCTACCCTAACTCCTCCACATCCTTCAAAACAGGCTTAAACCTCCCTTGCTTCTGTAGGACAGTGTCCTTGACCCTTCTATGGGCTTTCAGTTGGTTCTAACCAAAACTTTCACGGTGTCTACCATGTCATCCATAGTTTGTGTCTTTGTTATCCTCAGTAAACTCTGAATTATTTAAGGGCAGGGGACTTGTTTTATTCTGGCTTTGACATTTATATTGACATTGAGCAAGTTACCTAATGCCAAAAGGGGGATGCTAATGGCACCTACCCCGCAGTAGGAGGGAGAACCCAACTAGTTAGTACATGAAAATCACTCAAATAGTACCTGGCACAAAGCAACCTGGATCCGTTTATTCAGTTAACAGGCATTTGCTGAGTGCTCGCAGTGTTTCCCAGCAAGTGTTTCTGACCTTGGGATACAGCAGTGGAAATCTTGGGCAAAAATCCTGCCTCTCATGGGGAGAGAGACAGCCAGTGAGATCCGTAAGCTGAATGTCATGTATTTCAGGTGGCGCTAGGTCCTAAGGATAGCTGAGGAAGACCTTCCTGAGTAGGTGACATTTTAGCAAAGACCTGAAGGAGGTATAAGGGAGTGAACCACAGGCCATCTGAGGGGAGAGTGTTCCCAGGAGAGGGAGCAGCACGTGCAAAAGCCCTGAGGCAGGAGTGCTTTAGGCATGTGTGCAGAACAGCAAGAAGGCAGGTGGGGCTGGAGTGATGATGGAGGCAAAGTGATTAGATGTGGGGGCATCTTTTGCCTGTTGGAAATAATGCTTCTGTGAACATTTGTGTACATGTTTTTGTTTGAATATTTGTTATCAATTCTAGTAGCTTTTCCTTCATCGCATTTGTAACACTCTGGGTTTTTAAGGATGCATGGCTGTGCCATACCCAGCATAAGGCTTGTCCTATCCTAAATCTCAGTAGATGTTTGTCACCTGAGTGAATGAGGTATATTTGTGAATTACCCAACACATTCTGGCACGCAGCGGCCCTGTAGGGTTAGTGCTTTTATCGGTTTTCTTTTTTTGGGGCCACGTCGGTGGCACATGGAAATTCTTGGGCCAGGGATTGAACCCAAGTAACAGCAGTGACAATGCTAGCTCCTAACCTGCTAGACCACAGGGAACTCCTATCCTTTTTTTTTTTTTCCTGTATCTTTATGGCTGCACCCGAGGCATATGAGTATTCCCAAGCTAGGGGTCGAATCGGAGCTGCAGTTATCAGCCTGCGCCACAGCCACAGCCACGCCAGATCCAAGCTGCATCTGCAACCTATACCACAGCTCACGGCAACGCTGGATCCTTAACCCACTGAGCAAGGCCAAGAGTCTAACCCGAGTCCTCATGGATACTATTTAGGTTTGTTACCACTAAGCCACAATGGGAACGCCCAATTATTTTTTAATAAATGCAGGTGGGGAGTTCCCATTGTGGCTCAGAGGAAATGAATCCAACTAGCATCCATAAGGACGCAGGTTCATTCCCTGGCCTTGCTCAGTGGGTTAAGGATCCAGCGTTGCTATGAGCTGTAGTGTAGGCTGGTAGCTGTGGCTCTGATTTGATCCCTTGTCTGGGAACCTCCGTAGGCCTCAGGTGAAGCTCTAAAAAATAACCAAAAGAAAATGCAGTTGATACATCAGATTGGCAGAACTTTTCTAGTTTCAGGTGCTGGCAGCTTGTAGGGAAATAGTTGTCTCAGGCACTGCCAGTTAGAATAAAAACAAGTATAGGCAAGTTGCAGGGCAGTTTGGTTGTCCCTAGTAAAACCAAAATGCAAGTATCCTGGGCAGCTGTTCTGGAGATCTGCCCTGGAAAGTGTCTGCACTTGTGCCTGAGAAAACATGAGTGAGCATGCTTGTTGCAGTATTGTTTATAATGAAGAAAATTTGGAAGCATCCTAAATGTCCATTGGTAGAAGTGGGGTTAAATAAAATGTGGTATAGTCACACCATGGACTGATTTACAATAGTTAGATGGTACAAAAAAAGCCTGTCAAAAACTCTGCAGATTGTGGAGTGACACATGCAGTATGGTACATCGTGAAGTAGAGAAAACAGAAATAAAAACATTTCCCCTGGCTGTGAACACACATATGCGATAAAAGGTTCACAGCAGCTTAACGGGTACCTCATGGTCTGGGGACCAGGGTGAAGAATAGTTATCAGGGGACTCTTAGCTTTGTCACTGCTGGTCAAAACAATATTTTAAAGAAAGGGCTGGTGTATTAACTGTGTAGTTAAAATTAAATGTTGGAGTTCCCGTCGTGGCTCAGTGGTTAACGAATCCGACTAGGAACCATGAAGTTGCGGGTTCGATCCCTGGCCTTGCTTAGTGGGTTAAGGATCCAGCGTTGCCGTGAGCTATGGTGTAGGTTGCAGACGCGGCTCGGATCCCGCGTTGCTGTGGCTGTGGCGAAGGCCGGCGGCTACAGCTCCAATTAGACCCCTAGCCCAGGAACCTCCATATGCCGCGAGTGCGGCCCCAGGAAAAAGGCAAAAAGACAAAAAGTAAATAAATAAATGTTAAAAATGAAGTTAGGGAGTTCCCGTGTGGTGCAGCAGAAATGAATCCGACTAGGAACCATGAGGCTGTGGGTTTGACCCCTGGCCTCACTCAGTGGGTGAAGGATCCGGCGTTGCCATGAGCTGTGGTGTGGGTCGGCAACTTCAGCTCTGATTAGACCCCTAGCCTGGGAACCTCCATATGATGAGGGTGTGGCCCTAAAAAGCCAAAAAAAAAAAAAAAAAAAAAAAAACCAAGACCATGTTCTAGAATCTTTCTTAAAAATCTGCTCTTTGGGTCTGTTTCCTGACTTCTTTTCCACACACATCTAAACTGATATCTTTTCTCCATGGGGAAAATTACTGTTTGTCCCACCACCTGAGCTCCTTTGGGTGCAAGTTTGGGCCTTGGGGGAGAAGGAGAAAGTAATTGCTCATTAGCCGTGAAGTGACTTCTTGGGGTAAAGAGAGTATTTTTCAAGGGAAGGAAGGAAGATGATGACTGAGAACCTAGGAGTCCGAGAAGCATTTAGCTACCAGCTTGAGGCAACCCCAGTGCTCCCCTCTGAGAGTGTTTCCTCCTCTGTCCAGCGACGATAGTACCTGCTTCAAAGCACAGAAGGGAGCATGCACCGCTGGGCATATGCAGCCTCCTGCGTGTAACCGGGAGAGTGCAAACTGCACTTGCTTAAATGTGACAGTCTCTGGAAAGAGGCACAAGATACCTTAAAGCTTGTCTCCAGGGAAGGCAGGTGGCTGTGTAGGGGCTGGGGGGAACCACAGAGACCATGGAGTTGAATTCCCTTCTGTACCTTCTGAGCATAGAACTGTGTGAACAAACTATTCACAAAAAGAATTTAACTAGGACTGGGAAATGGAACATGTGAGACAGTGCCTCCTGGGCAGTTAGTGTGCAGGGACATTTAGGGATCCATTCATGTGACCAGGGCCTGGCAGCAGATCCGGCAGTGAGGCTTTCCACAGCCCTCCTCCTGAGGGCCAGAAAGACAGACAGACATGCCTCTTTGCCTGAACGGGTCTCTAAGGCTTACTTAACGCAGGTTCCTTATATCTGGGAGGGTGAGAGCTTCCCCCTTTAGGACCAGAATCGCAGGCAGTTGAAAACTGGGTCTGTCTGGTCTCTTGCCCACCCTCTCTGTTGGGGACCTTGTACTGTGGAGAGAGGTGGCCTCTAGATGGAGGGGAACGCCAGGTTTTCCCAGCTGCAGACTGGCTTAGAAAAGCACCTCTGCCCTTCCCTGAAGCTACATTTCCCACACCCGGGATTGGCCGGGCCCACCAGGCAGGATGGCCCTGGTTACCCGGCTCCTGCCAGGCCACTGCAGGGTCTTGCCCCACCCCACCCCCAGCAACCTGAGTGAGCCCTTCAAAACTGTACCTCACATGGTGGCCCATCAGCCCCCCACCCCCGTGGCTTGACACCACACTCTGGTCCAGCCACTCGGGCTTCTCACTGCTCTGGGGCCTGGAACGGTCGAGACTCTGCCTTGGTGAGCATCCTTCTGGTCAGTTGATTTGCATTCCTTTTATTTATTTATTTATTTATTTATTTATTTATTTATTTATTTATTTATTTATTTTTACGCCTGCATCCGTGGCATATGGAAGTTCCCGGGCCAGGGATTGAATCCGAGCAGCTGTGGCAACGCCAGGTCCTTTAACCCACTGCGCCATGGTGGGAACTCCTGATTTTCATTCTTGAAGGGTAGACTCTCTGGACTCATCTGTTCCCTGAGGTTTAGAGAGATTTTCTTTGACTCAAGGGGGAGAAGGGATTCAATTCACGAGAGATTTAAGAAGCAAGAGTTTGTGGGCTTGGGCTTGACATGTTGGTGAGGCACCCCCCAAGGAGATGACTGGGGGGCCGGGACGGGGGGGTCCCTGCACTAACACAGCAGAGGTACCAGCTGGGCTGGGCTGATGACCAGAGGCAGTGGTCTCGCTGGTTTCTGATGTCCCCCCCTCGCTCTCGGCTCTCTCCTCCCCTCTGGTCTCTGAGCCCACTGTCCCACTTCCTCCAAGTCAAGTAGAGAGCAAATTCCAGGGGAAAGGGTGGTTGGCACAGTGCTGCCTGGGCGCTGTCTGGGCTGGATGTTGTTGGCAGCGCCATCAGGTGGCTGTGGGCAGAATGCCAGGAGCATTGGCTCCCTTCACCTCCCAGAACTGAACTTAAGTTAACAATTTCTGGGCCCCAAGGATACACCAGGCACCGCGCTACGGGCTTGACAGGGATCACACCGTTTCACTTCACAGAGACCATACGATTCTGGAGCCATCATCTGCTTTTTTCAGATAGGAAACTGGGGCTCAGGGATCAGCCTAGAACGAAGATCCCAGGCCCTGGAGTAAAGGAGCAGGCCTGGCCTGTGTCCTGCTGGGTGACTGACAGAAAGGATGGCCGAAGGCTTCCGACTGCGGAGCTCTCAGTGCCCGGTGGGCTTGGAATGACAGCTCTGGGGCTGCCACCCTCATCCCGGCCCATCCGTGGACTAGACAGCTGAGTTCACAGTCCTGAGCTTCGTCAAGGAGCCCTGGGAGATAAAGTCCTTTGGACTCACTGCCCCGCATAAAAGAGCGTTTCTGTTACGAAGGAAGGGGGTGGATATAGGGGACAGCAGTGGATGAGCTTCTGAGGTGAGAAGCTGAAGGGCTGCGGCAGGGCTGGGAGGGAATCAGGGTCACAGCTTTGTCTCCCTCCAGTGGATGGACCAGCTGGCAGTCAGTCTGTGACCCGGCCTTCAACCCCACTCCCCGTAGCCTGTTGCCCACGCCTCAGCTGTACAGGAGCTGGCCTGTGTCACTCCTCCTCGAAGACTCGATTCTGACCTCTCCCCCTCCCCTGCCCCAGAAAGAGCTAGACCCCCTTCCTGGGACTAGTGTTCACTGCTGTGTGACCTTGGAGAAGTCAGATCACTTCCTTGAGTCTGTTTCCCATCTAGGAAGGGTTCAGTGTGCTGCTACCCAGTGCTCCTGGCCTGGGTGCCTCTTCATAGGTGGACTCAGTAAATGGTAGTTATTATTAGTTCTCAGTCCATCAGCCAGGTGCAGTTACTGGGTGCCTGCTGCATGCCAGGCACTGCTCCAGTGCATGAAACGGGACAATCCTGCCTTGTGGGTTCATCACTGCCGAGAGCCCTTCTTCATGCTCCCAGGCCATCCTGTCTCTCCCTTTGTCGTAGGTGGCCTGCCCTTGCTGGGTGTCACACACATTCAAGCCCATGAAATTGCCCGTGTGGTGAGGGTTGTACAGCTTTTCAGAATCACAGCTGACTGTTCTTTTCCCCACTAGCCCCTCAGCTGCCGGATGAACACCAGCGGTTGCAACACCCCCGTGCCCTCGGCCCCACTGTGCAGAGGCAGGCCTACCCTGGCCCTGTCACCCCTCAGTTCAGCTCCAGGATATGTATACTTAGTTCCATCCTGTTTTTTCTTTGTCCATTCCCCTTGTATTAGTTTCTTATTGCTGTTGTAACAAGTTACCACAAACCTAGTGGCTTAAAACAATGCAAACATTTCCTCTTACAGCTCTGGAGGTCAGAGTCTGGAAGGAGTGCACAGGGCTGTGTTCCTTCTGGAGACTTGGGGGAGAATCTGGGTTTTGCCTTTTCCAGCTCCTCTGGGCTGCCTGCTTTCCTTGACTCAGGGTCTGTCCCTCCATCTTCAGAGCAGCGGCAAGGAGCGCCCAGACGTTCTTCCATGGTCACAGTCCCTATGGCTCTGTTCCTCTGTCTCCTTGATTACGTTTAAAGCCCACACACAGATAATCCAAGCCTGTCTCCCCATCACATCTGTGAAGTCCCTTTTTGCCATGGAAGGTCACCTGTTCACAGGTTACGGAATTGGGGTATGGACATGTCTGGGGCCTGTTATCCTGTCCACAACACACAGCACCCCTCCCCCCCATATCCTTCTTAATTTTCCTCTGTTCCAAGGCTGAGGTCCCCCCGTATTCATCCCCAGGCAAGCACCCCTGCTCTTGATATTTGGAGGCGGCGTGAGTCCCAGGACTTTGCTCTGGCTCCTCCTTCTGGTCTCAGATGCTCTTCCCTCTGGCCATCTTGTTTAATTCCCTCACCCTGCACCTGCGCCCCCACTTCACCTTCCCAGGTCTGTCTTTTCTCCATGACTCTGAGCCTCTTCTAACACATAATTTCTCTGTGGCATCTGTTTTCCTGTCCGTCTCCCCTGTTGGAATATGAGAATTGGGACTCCTTTGTCACATCAGTCATAAGAGATGCACAGAAATATCCGTTGTGGGAGTTCCCTGGTGGCTCAGTGGGTTAAGGGCCAAGTGCTATCACTGCTGTGGTGTGGGTTTGATCCCTGGAGTGATAACTTGCTCTTTCTCGGGCATGGAGAAAATGACCCCTAAAACCTTTTGCAGGAATGACTGTTGTACTGCAAAGAATTGGGCCTCTGTGACCGCCCCTTCTTGAGGGGACAGGCCTTTTATCCTCTTTGTTGTCATCACTACACACCTGGCAGGGCTGAGTAATTGCTGGAATGAATAAAGTAAATAAAGTTGGGTTTGGAGTGGCAGAGGAACTATAGACAGGGCTAAGGTTGGTGGACCTGAGTGAAGGCTGAGGTCACAGCAGAGAACGTGGGTCCTCAAAGCCAAGGACAGGAGTTCCCGTCATGGCTCAGTGGTTAACGAACCCAACGAAGAACCATGAGGTTATGGGTTCGATCCCTGGCCTCACTCAGTGGCTTAAGGATTCAGTGTTGCCGTGAGCTTTGGTGTGGGTCGTAGACGCCACTTGGATCTGGCATTGCTGTGGCTGTAGTGCAGGCTGGCAGCTGTAGCTCCAATTAGACCCCTAGCCTGGGAACCTCCATTTGCTGCGGGTGTGGCCCTAAAAAGACAAAAAAAAAAAAGGCCTGGGGCAGGATGTGTCTGTAGGTGGAAATCCCAGACTCCCCTGGGCTGTGAAGGCAGTTGGATGTGGTTTGAAAAACAAGGGCAAATGCAGGGCCATTGGCTCTGCCAGTAACTCCCTCAGTTACCTCAGGCAACCACTTCTTGGCCTGGACCGTCCCCCTTAAAGTTTCTCCATGGCGCCCTCAGAATAAAGCCTGACCATGATTGTGACATCTCTGGCTCTGCCAGCTTCTCTCATCGTGTCACATGGCACCATGCAGGCATGAGGTCAGGGGTCCCTGAGACCACCCTCAGGTTCCATGATTTGTCAGGACTCACAGCTCAGCAGAGTTGTGGTTTATTACAGCAAAAATAAACAAAGCAGATTAAAATCAGCAAAGGGAAAAGGGACACAGGGCAGAGTCCAGGAGACACAAGATGGGAGCTTCCGGTTGTCCCCTCCCAGTGGGGTCACACAGCGACATGAGCACATGTGCACAGCGTTGCCCACCAGGGAAGCCTTGCCATCCTGTCTCAGAGCATCTCTGTCCCTGACCTTTGTTACTCAGTTCTCAGCCCCCCAGAGGGCATGCTGATACCCTGAGGCCCCCCTTAAAGACCTGCGATCAGGCAGGATGCTCCGAGGGCTTAAGGTTCCCTCCCAGGAACCAGGCAGGGGCCAGTCCTTTCTTTGGGATGTATGGAGCTTGGACCACGCGGGCCTGCCTGTCAGCCCTTCCTTGCCCCACCTCCACCTGGGCCCCCTCCCCGTCTCCAGGCTGACCCCAGCCCTGCCCCTGCCAGGAGACCTGGTGCTGAAACTAATGCACCTCTGGCTGTCTGCAGGGCGGTGGCCAGGACTTAGGTAACCTCCCTGGGCCTCACTCCCCTGTTTTTCTGGTGGGCCTGCTCTCAGGAGCAAGTGAGCGGTAGTACGCGGCATTCCGGGCTGGGTCGGTGCACCTTCACCATTACCAGTAGATCCCTGGCATCTGAGCTGTTGGAAACCGATGAATGAACCATTAAACCAGGCAAGCCCCCACGGAAGATTGTTTTTCTTGTGGTGTCCTTTTTTTTTTTTTGTCTTTTTGCCTTATCTAGGGCCGCACCCGCGGCATATGGAGGTTCCCAGGCTAGGGGTCTAACAGGAGCTGTAGCTGCCAGCCTACACCACAGCCACAGCAATGCAGGATCCGAGCCGCATCTGCAACCTACACCACAGCTCACGGCAACGCCGGATCCTTAACCCACTGAGGAGGCTAGGGATCGAACCCGCAACCTCATGGTTCTTAGTCGGATTCGTTAACCACTGAGCCACGACGGGAACTCCTCTTGTGGTGTCTTAATAGTATAAAAAGCAAAGAACTTTCTATAAATGCTTTTCTGAAAAATTTTAGCTGCAGCTTATTAATAGCAAAAGTTCTCTCAGGTGAGGTCTTGAGAACTGAGACACGTAGGTGTAGCCATTCTGGCTGCTTCTGGTAACAACTGACCCAGCTGGAGGTGGCTGGGGGTGGTGTTGGGGGCGTCTTGAAAAAGGAGGGGTCTGGCGCAGGACCAGGTGCCTGTAGTCCTGAGGGCTTAGGCACTTGCCGTGGCCAGAGTGACGGACAAGACCTTTCTCAGAGGCTCCCAGAAGAGCTTTGAGGGAAGGCCAAGGCCAGGTTCCCGCCCCTGGAGAGACTGAAGTCTGTGATCTGAGTTACAGCATTGATCTGGAATGTGTTCCTGGAGGTGCTGAGTTGGAGGCAGCCCGTTGAGACCTGGCTCAGACCAGCAGGCTGGGGTCGTCCGGTGTCCTCTCCCCAGAAGCACGGGGCTGTGTGGAGGAGACCCAACGAAGCCAGGGGTCTGCGAGGAAGGCAGAGGGCGGGTGTATACAGTAGGTCCTCTGCATCAGGGCTAGGAGAGGATTCCCTGAGGACACCCAGGGAAATAAAAACCGGGCCAGGAGAGGGACGAGGAAACAGGACTTGCGGGTGCCTTCTCTGGGCCAGGCCCGCGCCCCTCAGTCAGACCTTGTTTATTCTTCCCAGTGCGAGGAGTCTGTCCTCCTCATTATAGGTGGGGAAGCTGAGACAGAGCAGTTGAGCAGCAACCTGCCCCGGGACCCACAGCTAGTGAGTGGCAGGAGCAGAGTTCAAGCCTGGGTCTTTCCTTTATGTCTGGAGACCAACTTTGTGCCTGAAAACGGAACCGCTGTGCACTAGCTATCTTAAGATGAAGGGAAAATAAGCACATGAGGGTGGGTTGCTGCTGGCCGTGCCCCCGAAGCAGGGCTGCTGGTCTTGTGACCTGTTTGATGGAGCAGAAGTGGAGCGGGTTTGCAGGGCAAAGACAGGGATCCAGGACCCACCGTGGGTGGGATTGCAGGTGACTTCATCTGAGCCCCTCCCCCTGCACCTGTGCGCCGGGGCTATCACCCCAACCTCCTTACAGGGCGGTTGTGAAGCTGGCTGAGGAGGGGTACGTAGCATGGTGCTGGACACACAGCCATCGGGCTGGGATCGGCTGCCTGAAAACCACCTTGGTCTTGACACTGGAGTCGTCACTTCTCAAGCAGCCCGAGGCCTCCTGAGCAGTAGCAGCCGACCGCGAGTTCATGTTAAATTTGAGGTCAACCACAACCCCGGGTCTTTTCATGGGAACTTCATAGCTGGGTTTCCAACCCCTCCTAGGTTCCCTTCTTTCCTCACCTCTTTCCAGAGGCTGCCCAGAGTGACAATGCTGCACATGCCAGTGTAAGGGGCCAGTGGTCAGAGCACTGGTGCCCCCCTGACGTCAGCCACACTCCAGCTGAGTCTCAGAGCCCTAGAGCGTCAGGAGGTCCCCGCTCTTATCCCCAGACATTTTCTACTCCCCAACTATATTCGCTTGGCTGCCCTCCCAGGTGATCATGGACTCGGCGGCAGAAACAATGCAGGTCACTCTCTTTCAGTTAAGATCAGAGTCTAACATCAGTCTCACTGGGCTGAAATCAGGTGTCATAGGGCTGGTTCTTTCCGGCAACTCCAGCTTTTACCTCACTGTCTCTTCTCTCATCAAATCTCTCTCTACCTCTATTTTATAAGGAAACTCGTGGTGACAATTAGGGCCCACCATTTAATCCAGGATAATTTCCTCATTTCAAGATCCTTAATTTAATCACACCTAAACATCCCTTCTGCCACATACAGGTTCCAGGGAGTGGAACATGGGCACCTTTGGAGGCCCATGTCTTTGACACAGTCTTATTTCCACGTGTTGGCTCCCCCACTGCCTTTGGCCCAAACTGTGGTGTCCAGCCCCTCCCCATGCCCAAGTCACCTTTGGGGAAAGACAAGGTCTGTTTGAGAGCCAGCCTTGGGGAGGCTTGTTTAATTCAGTAACTCCATCTGTCCCACTTGAACTGTGATTTTTAGAACCTGGCTGCATGGAATTCCCTTCATGGTGCAGCAGAAACAAATCCAGCTAGAATCCACGAGGATCTGGGTTCTGATCCCTGGCCTCACTCAGTGGGTCCGGGATCCGGTGTTGCCATGAGCTGCGGTGTAGGTTGTAGACACGGCTTGGATTCCGCATTGCTGTGGCTGTGATGTAGTCCGGCAGCTGAGCTCCGACTTGACCCCTAGCCTGGGAACTTCCATATGCCTCAGTTGCAGCCCTAAAAAAAGAACCTGGCTGTACAAGTTCACTCGTTCTTCGGGGTAAATTTACACCATGCAATTTAGGTCTTTTTGAAAACCTTGCTTATCAGTTATGTTTCTTTATTATACAGACAGAAAGAGCATTTGGGAATGACTGCAAATTACCGAGGAGATGAGACACACCCCAGAGACAGCCCTTTCAATGTATTTCCTTCTAATCCTCTTTGTTCAGGGTTGTTCTGTTTTTCCTCAGCTGAGATTGCACTGCACTGGTAAATTTGCCTGCAGCGTCCCTTTGTTGTCAGTTCTTGCATTTCTTGTGCATGGTTGAGGCCACATCCATGGGTGTGATGCAGATCTTCCCTTATGGCTGGTACCTAGTTGGTCGCCTCAGTGGGTACAGGGAGATGCCCTGGCTGTCGTCTCGTACCTGTGCTAGGCAAGGAGATGCGTGGGTAGGGCTAGCAGGGTCCTGAGCAGGCCCTCAGCCTGGGTTACCTCCTGGAGGTCACTGCAGCCCTCTGAGCCCGTTTCCTCATCTCGAACGTGCTGATGTGACCGTGGTGGGAGGGCAAATCAGCGAGCCGCCCGCCTGACGTCAGTGCTAGCGTGTGGCCATTTACCTAAAAATGCCTCTGTCCAGCTCACCCTCTGACCCTTTCCTCTCCAAGTCACCCTTAGACTTTCCAGGTAACACAAGGCTCTGCTCAGGGCTTTTCAGTTAGGAATTATGGAAATCCAGTCAGCTTAAACTGAACGGGGGATGTGCTGGCCCACAGAGCTTCTGATGAAGATGGGGTGAGGCTGGTGAGCAGGACTGGATTCTTCTGGGGTCGCTCTCCCTCCTTCTCCTCTCTGTGCTCTCGGGTGTCAGCCCCTTTCTCCCACTGCCAGAGGCTGAGAAGATGGGGGTGCCCAGCAGGTGCAGGAGGCTGCCTCTCCCGCACCTGGAGAGAAACCCCTTAACTGACTCGCATCTCAGTGTCCCCTTGACCAGGGGTGCCAAGCTCTCTGATGGAGCGCCAGGGTCTCGTGCCTGCCCCTGAGTTAGAAGGAGGGTGGGGGGTACACCAGCCTTCCCACCTAAACAGTGTGGGTGCACAGAGGGGCGCCTTGCACGCCTGAGGCCCTGCCACATGGCTTAGCTTCCCAGGGCCATCTCTCTGTGAGATCCAGAATCAGTCTACACCCTGCCTGCTTGCAGTCAGCAGGGGTATATGCAGAGTGGGTCCCAAAGGCATTTGTGTGCCTCGCCAGAAGCGCCTCCAATCTGACCGCTTCCTCGGGCTGAGGTCAGTTGGGCTTTCCCCTCCTCAACAGCGGGACTCCAGCCTACCAGGCTGTGCCGGGCCCAAGCCCATCGAGCTCCTTGCGCCTGACCCGCCGGGGCAGCGGCTGCGTGTCCCGATCCTTCTTTCCTAGCTGAGCAGGGCCTGCCTAGCTTTGGTGGCAGGAAGAGGAAGGGTGGCCGCCTGTCATAATTACTGAGCCCCACCACCACCCTGCAAATGGGCTCCATCATGCCACTGAGGCTGCCTTTCCAAAACTGTCATCTGATCGTGTCACTTCCTCTGCTTTGACCATCTTTCCAAGGTTACAGACGCCGGTGGAATTGCTTTGGGAGCCGGAGTAGCTGCTGCCACTGAGCCTGGAGCCATGAGTGGGTTTAATTTTGGAGGCACGGGGGCCCCCACAGGCGGGTTCACGTTTGGCGCTGCAAAGACAGCAACGACCACACCTGCTACCGGGTTTTCTTTCTCTACGTCTGGCACCGGCGGGTTTAATTTTGGGACACCCTCCCAGCCGGCCTCGAGTACCCCCTCCACCAGCCTGTTCTCACTCACCACCCAGGCTCCAGCGACAACACAGACCCCGGGATTCAGTTTTGGAACCACAACTCCTGCCACAGGAGGGACTGGGTTTTCCTTAGGGATGAGCACCCCAAAGCTAAACCTGAGCAGCAGCACAGCTGCTGCCCCGGCCACAACGCAGCCCAGCGGCTTTGGGCTGGGTGGCAGCATGCTTTCCAGTGCCGTCTCGAGTGCCGTCACCTCTTCCCAGGGCTCTGCGCCCAGCGGCTTTGTGTTTGGCTCCACTACCACCTCTGCTGCTCCGTCCACCACACCTGGGGGTTTCTCGTTCACAAGTGGAAGTGCATCCCAGACTGGGATCCCCAGCTTTAATATCGGCTCCGTGGGGAATTCATCCCAGCCCACGGCCCTTCCTGGGCTGCCCTTCACTCCGGCCACTCCAGTAGCCACTGGGGCGGGGACCACACAGCTGGCTGCCCCCACACCCACCACCACCACCACCACCACCACCAGCACTGGGCCCACGCTCTTTGCCTCATTGGCAACCACTCCAGCCTCATCTACCACCTCGGGGCTCTCCCTTTGTGCCCCAGCAACCACAGCCGGAACACCCGGAACAGGGATGCTGGGCTTTAGCCTGAAGGCCCCCGGAGCGACTTCCACCACCTCCGCATCCACAACCACCACCACTGCCACCACTGCCACAGGCTTGGCCTTGAATCTAAAACCACTGGTGCCGGCTGGGATCCCCAGCAACACAGCAGCCTCTGGGACCACTGTGGCCGGCCCCGGTGTGGCCACCGGGGTATCTGCCAGCCCCGCGATGACCTACGCCCAACTGGAGAGTCTGATCAACAAGTGGAGCCTGGAGCTGGAGGACCAGGAGCGGCACTTCCTGCAACAGGCCACTCAGGTCAACGCCTGGGACCGCACACTGATCGAGAACGGGGAGAAGATCACCACCCTCCACCGCGAGGTCGAGAAGGTGAAGCTGGACCAGAAGAGGCTAGACCAGGAGCTCGACTTCATCCTGTCTCAGCAGAAGGAGCTGGAGGACCTGCTGAGCCCTCTGGAGGAGTCAGTCAAGGAGCAGAGCGGGACAGTGTACCTGCAGCACGCAGATGAGGAGCGTGAGAAGACCTACAAGCTGGCTGAGAACATCGATGCGCAGCTCAAGCGCATGGCCCAAGACCTTAAGGATATCATCGAGCACCTGAACACGTCGGGGGGCCCTGCCGACACCAGCGACCCACTGCAGCAGATCTGCAAGATCCTCAACGCACACATGGACTCCCTGCAGTGGATCGACCAGAACTCGGCCCTGTTGCAGAGGAAGGTGGAGGAGGTAACCAAGGTGTGCGAGGGCCGGCGCAAGGAGCAGGAGCGCAGTCTCCGCATCACCTTCGACTGAGCCCAGGGCGTCGCCCGACATCGTGCATGTACAGCGGAACGTGCAGTCACTATCTTACTTTTGGTTGCAATGAAATACTTGTTTGTTTGTTTCTTCTTTCTTTCAAAACAGTCGTGCTGTTGAGAGCACTGTTCCATGGTTTGACTTTTCGTCTTAGGGGATAGCAGGTATTCTTAGCGCTCCGATCCAGGTGGCAGCTTCGTACGTGTGGCTTGTGTATCGTCTGTGTGTCCTGGACGCTCTCCACCTACCACACCCACCCACTTCCAAAAGCTGGAGAAGCGCTGAGCCACCTGAGAACCCTGACTCGCAGCCAGGGTGCCCTGTCTCCCGGCCACTCTGCCCAGCACACAGTCACGGGTGCAGGGAGAAGAGACTGAGGTTGAAGAGTCTCCATCCTGGAGGAGACAGCAGCCTGGTATAAGTGTAACCAGTACAAAGAAGTGACTTAGGAATGGAACGGCCAGTGGGAGGTAGGATTTCAAAGGCAGAAAGACAGGTCTGATGAGGGACTAGAATGAAGAGGTCGCATCTTGCCTGGCTGACACCTCCTCCAGGAAGCCCTCTTCGGCCACCCTGAACCTGAGTCAGGTGGCTCTCCTGTGAGCCCCACAACACAGAGCTAGTGAGTACCCAGCTCATCACTGCCTCTGGTAACACTCACCATGCTGTATTGTGCCAGCTGTTTGCTTCTCTGCCTCACCCTTAGCTTGTGAGTCCCTGTGGGCAGGGACTGTTTCTTGTTCCCCTTGTGTCCTCAGCGCACTCCCTGTCACATTTGACAAATGTACGAACAGTGGAGATGAAACCTGGCGTAAAACATTAGTCCACAGATTGCCCGGTGAAGGAAGGGGTCAGGGTGCCAGAGAGGCCACTGACTTGATTCTGAACCTCTCAACGCCAGAGCAGACCTGGTCAGTTCATGAGATGCATGGTGTCCAGAAGGCGGGAGCCAGACCAGCTGTATCCCAGGTGGCTGTTGTATTTGTCTCTACATTCTTTTGCACTCTCTGAAATACTCATGGCTGTATGTTGCTTTCCTTCTAAAGAAAATAAAAGTTACTGTGGAACCCAAGATGCTCCTGTTAGTGTGGGTGCCTTAGAAGGAGAAGGTGGGAAACAGCAGCGTCAAGACCAGCTCAGCGAGCAGGGCTGAAGGACGGGCACTGCAAAGGTTAAGACATGTTAAACGGCCAAAAGAAAGACATGTAGACAGAGTGAAATTTAAAGACTGGACCGGGGGACTCAAGACCTCATGGATCAAGAGCCCCGAATGCTGATGTCTGCTGTCTTTATTGTGCTCTCAGGAATGTAAATAATGTGAGAAAATAGAAACCCCAAGGCCCTCTGCCTCCAGTCATGTTGTATTTTACCTTTGACCTTTACTCTCAAGGGTGTTGATAAGGCTGGAGTCAGTTAACTATATAGCATCTTGAGGAACAATCGGTGCGGCTCAAGCAGTTTTCTGACTTGAGCCGACCTGGTTTTCTAAAGTCGACACCTTGTCCTCTCAGTTAATACCTAACTTGCTGAGCCAGTTCCCTCTAGCCCCTTACTTACAGTTTCCTTATGGTTTAGAAGTACATCAGAAGATTTCTCCCCACAGAGCAGGTTCCAGATCAAGTAAGATGCCATTTGTCTAAAACTCAGAAGCAAACAGAACAAAAGCATTGGCAAGGTGTGCCCACGCCTACACACAGACGTTCACACGTCTGGGGCTGATGCGAGAGAGAAGCACATGGGGCACTGGTTGTAGCTGGGTTGTATCTTCCAACACGTAAGTGTCAAATTGCTATCCCCAAGGCGTGACAGTGGCCGCATTCCTTCCCCTGTAACCTCAGGCTGCCTGGGGAGTTCTGGCTGCCTCAGCCATGGGAAACAGGTAGAACTGGGGCAGCCTTGTCTCAGGTGATTTCCAGATGCTGGCCTGATATTCTGCCTCGGCCCTTGGCCCCCAACAGCCACGAGTGATAGCAAGTACTTGGATCTGGCTCCTGCTGCGGGGCAGGAAGTGTGCCCTCCAGCTGCCCTCGGCCTGTGCCGTGCCAAGTCATGTTTTGGCTAGAGAGCACCCAAGGCTTATTCCTGGACATTTATGGTCCCCTTTCCCAAAGTCACGATCATGAGTCATTTCCTTGGGCCATCTTGGGCTTCTAAGGACAAGCATCTCTTTCAAGCAGAAGCCACAAACTAGAGAAGGAAGGCCCTGGCAACCTCAGTTGTTTCTCTCAAAGCCTCCGCCCCCTACCACATCGGCCCTTTGTGCAGTCTCTGAGCCATGACCTCATCCAGGACCCATGTCTGACCCCCCACCTGAGGGGAGGAGAGATGGGAATGCCTCAAAAATAGGAAGTAGTATTTTTACCTGCGTGTATTCAATCCACATCCATCTTTTGGAGCACCTGCTACATACTAGGTCTTGATCCGGTATTGGGGTTTTGAAGGTGAATCCCTGTTTACCTATGAGGTCACTGGCAGGGGCGACACAATCATGGTAAGAAAAAATTACTGAGGTTGCATTTCCAGTGTATATAATGTACCTATTATTTGGCATATTAAAATTAGTGTAGCTTAATTGCTTTCTGATAGTTGTATTTTTTTGACAAAAACAAAATGAAGTTGGAGTTCCCTTGTGGCACAGTGAGTTAAGGATCTGGCATTGTCACTGCTGCAGCTCACGTTGCTGCTGTGGCTTGGGTTAGATCCCTGGCCCAGGAACTCTGCGTGCAGCTTCCTGGGAGAGTCAGAGAGGGATCCCCAGGATTGCAACAGGCTCAGCAGCTGGCTGGATGCTGACTTCATTGTAATTTCAGTTTCCCTTTCCAGGAAGAAAACACAGCTAACGTTTCTTTGCCAGTCCAAGCAAATGGCCTCTCCTTAAGTTCTTCATTAATTAACATGAAGACAACAAACGTGGTGACTGAATTTGGAGTCAGAGTCTTTTAAAGGTGAATCTCTTTCCTCAGTACACTTTCCTACATTTCTTCTTTTTAGGGATAAGCGTGGCAGTTGGGTTTATGGTTATGGCTTTGTTTTCATCTCAAAGACACCCTCAAACGGCTCCCTCCTTTATGGCCCAGCCCCTTCCCCAGGATGCTGCCCTAGCCTCCTAGGCACTACAGGGCATCAAGGGTCAGATGTTTGAAACAGCCAGCGTTTCCGGAGGGAGAGCAGCCTTGATCTCCAAAGGGAAGTAGTTGAAACACATGATTTCTGAGCAGTGATGCACTTGTAAATGTGTAACGGCCACCCCCCACCCCCACCCCGGGTGGAGGGAAGCCCTTAAGGGCCGAGTGTGCTGATTCCCATGGTGTAAATTCTGCCACCATGGCTGATTTCCAGCCACCCTGTGACCAAACATGAATTTGGGAAATTGACACACCATGTAGATACAATTAACTCACCAGGAGAGTGTGTGTGTGTGTGTGTGTGTATAAATAGTACAGTGTAATCAAATAATTGAGAAGTTGTTTTTAATAAAATTAATCATAGGAATTCCCATTGTGGCTCAGCGGAAATGAATCTGACTGGTATCCATGAGGATGCAGGTTCGATCCCTGGCCTCGATCAGTGGGTTAAGTATCTGGTGTTGCTGTGAGCTGTGGTGTAGGCCTGCAGCTATAGCTCCGATTCGACCTCTAGCCTGGGAACCTAAATAGGCCAGAAGTGCGGCCCTAAGAAAACAAAAAATAAATAAAATTAATTGTAAATATTGTAATTTTAAAATAATGTCTGGCAAAGCCAAACCAAAAAGATCTGAAAATTAAAGGCAGCTCTTGTGAACTAGTATGAGCCACCTCCAGCACACCGCTGCTCCCGAGGTTTGCAGTCAACCTCAGAATTGCCTGCGTGCTTTAAAATCTGTCCCCAGGAGTTCCCATTGTAGTTCAGCAGGTTAAGGACCCAATGTTGTCTCTGTGAGGATCCAAGTTCGATCCCAGTCTCGCTCAGTGGGCTAAGGATCCAGCCTTGCTGTGGCATAGATGTGTCTCGGATCCAGTACTTCTGTGGCTGTGGTGTAGGCCAGCAGCTGCAGTTGCGATTCAGCCCCTGTCCGAGGGACTTGCAGGCATGGCCGGCCATCAGATAGATAGGTGGGTAGGTAGGTAGGTAGATAGATAGATAGATAGATAGATAGATAGATAGATAAAATCGGGAAGTTCTGTGTAGCTCAGTTGTTAATGAATCCGACTGGTATCCATGAGGATGCAGGTTCAATGCCCGGCCTTGCTCAGTGGGTTAAAGATCCGGCGTTGCCATGAGCTGTGGTGTAGGTCGTAAAAAAACAAAAGACAAAAAAAAGGGGGGACCTTCCCAGGAACAAAGTCCTTCACCCTCAGAAGTCAGGTCTGCCCATGGACACCAGCCAGCCCCCAGCCAGACTTAACTGTCTGGAGCTGCCCCGAGCCTGTCCCACAGCCCTCACACGCCTTGCACTGATGACTTGCAATACCACTGACTCCTGGCTGGGCACCTGCCCACACCTCACCTCCAAACACCGTCCTGGCTCAGCCCCATGACCTCCAAGAGAGTTCCCTGGGGCAGAGGCCAGATCTGCTGTGCTGCTCTGCCGGCTCAGGCCTAGCCTGGGGCGCTGTGGTCACCTCACACCCCTCCTGGTTCTGAGGACATAGACCACTGAACTGAAAGTGGCACTTCTTATGCTATCACTTACATGTGGAATCTAAAAAAAGGACACAGTGAACTTCTTTGCAGAACAGATACTGACTCACAGACTTTGAAAAACTTAGTTTCCAAATGAGACAGGTTGGGAGGAGGGGAGATGCACAGAGGGTTTGGGATGGAAATGCTATAAAACTTGGTTGTGATGATTGTTGTACACCTATAAATGTAATAAAATTCATTAAGTAATTAAAAAAAAGAAAGTGGCACTTCTTGACAGTGCTATTTAGATGCAATGCAGCCTCTTTGTTAATTCAAACTAACTGTTTTAAAAAAGGTTTTGAAGAGTTCCCGTCGTGGCTCAGTGGTTAACAAATCCAACTAGGAACCATGAGGTTGCGGGTTCGATCCCTGGCCTTGCTCAGGGGGTTAAGGATCCGGCGTTGCCATGAGCTGTGGTGTAGGTTGCATGACGCGGCTCGAATCCCACGTTGTTGTGTCTGTGGTGTAGCTCGGCGACTACAACTCCCTAGAAAAGGCAACAACAAGAGAAGAAAAAAAAAAAGACTTTGAGACAATCAATGAAATGTAGGCACTAACTTAACTGCCAAATTTAAATATGATAATGATACTAGAGTTTTTGAAAAAGCAAATAAATTATTTTAGAGCAGAGGTTGGCAAACTGTGGCCCTACGTCCTGTTTTTGTCTTTTGTCATTTTAGGGCTGCACCCGTGGCATATGGAGTTTCCCAGGTTAGGGGTCTAATCAGAGCTGTAGCCTCCGGCTTATGCCACAGCCACAGCAACGCAGGATCCAAGTCACGTTTGCAACCTACACCACAGCTCATGGCAACGCTGGATCCTTAACCCACTGAGCCAGGCCAGGGATCGAACCCACAGCCTCATGGTTCCTAGTCGGATTCGTTTCTGCTGAGCCATGATGGGAACTCCCCTACGTCCTGTTTTTATGAGTAAAGTTTTATTGGAACACAGCCACACCTGTTCATTTACATGCTGTGACTGCCTCAGTGGTAGAGTTGAGTAGGCAAGGTGGAGCCCATGTGGCCCAAAAAGCCTCAAATGTTTATAGAGAAAGTTTGCCAACCCCTTCTTACAGAAATATCATCACCTATTTTACCTACAAAATAATAATTGTCTAGGGTTGCTCTGAAATAACCCAATGAGGAGTTCCTGTTGTGGCTCAGCAGGTTAAGAACACGACATAGTGTCTGTGAGGATGTGGGTTTAATCCCTGCCCTTGAAAGTAGGTTAAGGATCTGGCAGTGCTGCAAGCTGAGGTGTAGGTCATAGATAACAGGTCCAGTGTTGCTGTGGCTGTGGCGTCGGCCAGCACCTGCAGCTCCAATTCGACCCCTAGCCTGGGACCTTCCAGGTGCAGTGGGTGCAGCCCTAAAAAGGAAAAAACAAAACAAAACACTGTGGCACAGCAGGTTAAGGATCTGACGATGTCACTGCGGCAGCTCAGGTCACTGCTGTAGTGTAGGTTCAATCCCTGACCTGGGAACTTCTTATGTCACAGGCACAGCCAAAAAAAAAAATTAAAACCCAGTGGGGAGGGGACAAAATGTAAATGAAACAAGATGGGCTGTGAGACGATGAATGCACCTGGGTTCATCATCCTAGTCTCTCTTTTTGTATGTGCTTGAAATTTCCATAATAAAAAGCTCCTGAGAAGGGAGGGCCTGCCCTCCACGGCCTCCCACCTGCTCTGACCCCACGCCAGGACCCTGGCATCTCTGGTCTAACAAGGGCATCAGGACAGAGCCACCACCCCTCAGCCCGGTTTCGCACGCACCTGACGATGACTTCTGTCCCAGGCTAAGCAGCAAGGCCATGGGCGCTGAGAGAGCCCGCCAGAGCCAGCCATGCAGTGAGTGTCCCTGTCCGGGGCCCTGGGATTCTAGGAACTGGGGAGGAGGGACAGGAGGGCTCTGGGAAGGGGGCCCTGTGTAGGGGTCAGGCCTGAGATCTGGGGCCTCAAGTAGGTCTGCCCTCTGCTCTCTGCACCCCTCCCCATCCAACTCTTTCCTGACCCTAATTCATACCCTAAACTCAACCCTAACATCAAACTCTTTGATAATGTCAGGAACGACTGGAAGCTCCAGTTATTTCTACCAGAGTAATCCCAAGTGACAGTCTCCTGACCCCAAAACGACCTCTGCATATGGCCTCCCAGCATTTCTCCTGCCCACTCCACCCTGGACCGTATCCGGTTGTTCCTGGGTGTTCCACCCAGCTGAACATAACCCTCAGCCGGGGTGATTCAGCCTCCCCTTCCCCTGGGAACCGTTGGCAATGCGGAGAGACATTTGTGGTTGTCAGGCCTGGAGAGGCGAGTGCTGCTGACACGTAGCGGCAGCACTACACATCCTGCCTGCCCAGGACGGTCCCCACAAAAATGTTCCCACCTGCACAGCACTGAGGTGGGAAGCCCCCTCCCCGGCCCCACCCCTGGTCCTCGCGCCAGAGCGCCTTGCTGATCAAGTGGTTGTTAGGAACACAGCCCTGGGAGTTCTCTTGTAACACAGCCAGTTAAGGTTCTGGTGGTGTCACTGCAGTGGCTTGGGTCCCTGCTGTGGCATGGGTTCGATCCCTTGCCCGGGAACTTTCATATGCCATGGGTGCAGCCAAAAGAAAAACAAAACAAGCCTGGAACCAGGCTCTGCCACTTCTTAGCTGGTGCCTGAACTGGGCCTCAGTTGTTTCCATTATAAGATGAGGACAGCTCAGCCACCCTGTCAGTTGTCACTGGAGTAAATGAAGCAGAACCCGGAAAGTATCCGGCCCACGGTAGTAATGGTACCCACAGACGTTAGAGCCGCAGCCCGGAGACGGGAGCAGGCCCTCCCTTAGTAGCCTCCCACCGGCTTCTTGAATGGGCTCTCTTGGGCGAGGCCTGCACTCCTCCCACTGAGCCTAGAGCCAGTGGGACTGGGAACAATGACCCTGTGTGGGAGAGACCAGGAGATGGACCCAGGGACCCTGGGAGTGTCCCCCCAGCTGCTCTGGGGACTCCTTGCCCAGACACACCCTGAGAGCCTCTTGGCGCTGCTGCCTCCACCCCTTTCTGCCTCCATGTTATTCCTGCTTCCTTTCCCAGTGTGGGACATTGCCACAAGGCTGTAGAGCAGAGGGCCTCTGGGCAGCGGATGGGGGACTCTGGGCTCAACTGGACCCCCAGCTCGGCCATTTCCCCCAACCAGAAGATGTGTAAGTTCGTGACAAGGTGGCACACCTGTCCTCGCCATCATTGTGGATGAAGCAGGTGGGGCCTGGGGCAAGTCCTGGGGCCCTTCCCTGTTCCCCTCCCCTCCCCCCACCACCTCTGAGCTCCACATTTCTCCTCTGTCCACTGCAGCATTGCAAGGTCCACAGTGAGTGTAGAGCTTCTAGCACAGGCCACCCCAGGGAGGGGACAGTCCCTTACACTGCCGCTTTTTGCTGACTTGGTCCCTTGCCTTCCTCTCAGTCTTCCAGGCGCTGTCCAGCTCACTGATTTTGTTTCCTTCCTGGCCACTGCCTCCCACTCCCTCACGTCAGATGCTTTCTGACTGTTGTATGCACCCCTCCATCCCCTGCCTCCATCAAACCACATCCCTCCGTGATCGGCTATCGGGTTTTTTCCATCTGGTCGCTGCAGAGGACCTGCCGCCCTCTGACTTTCCTTTCCTCCTCACCCCCACCCCAAGAAAAATCCCCAAGATAGCCTCTCCACTCCACCCACTTCAGGGACCTGCCATGTGTCCCCTTGGCTAAAGCCCGGAAACCACGAGACCCCAGCTACCCCACGTTGGGATCCTTGCAGCCGGGTCATCTTGTTCTCATTGCCCGCCACGCATCCCTCAGGAGAAAAGCACCCACAGAGAGCAGCAGGTGGCATCGGCCAGAGGCAGGGAGAGAGGTAGAGGTTTCTCCGAGGTCCCTCTACCCCCTGCCACCCCGGCTGGAGCTAAGGGTCTGAGGGTCGCCGTGGGTGGTTTTCAGTGCAGGGGTGGGAAGGGCTCCTTGTGAGCGCTGGGGTCGGGGGCACTCACAGAGACCCTCTGGGCTTCGGGCCCGATCTGTGTTCACCCCCTATCCTCACTGCACTGTGGCAGCACCCACTCAGCAGAGGCAGATGGGAGCCACCGAGAGGAGAAGGCCCCAAGTCCCTCCCTGGCAGGTGCCAGGCTCGGGACCCAGGCAGACTGGGCCAGAGCTGGTGCAGCTGCCTACAGGCCACTGCCCGCGAGTCCCCCCGTGGTGCCCACTGCACCTGGGGAGACAGGCTCAGAGCAGCCATGTGCGGGGGCGGGGGGGAGCCAGCGAGGGCCCCCAGGGCACAGGGACAGCTGACCCAGAGAGGGACTTGAAGGCTTTTGAAGGGAACACGCAGCCCCAAGGCCAGAGACCCCGGCTCCTCCTGCCCCGAGCACTAAGGAGGTACAGAGGGCACGAGAGGCCAGACACAGCGGCTCTGCCATCAGGGGACAGCCCCTGCCCTTAGCATGGCTACCTGAGCGTTTATTTCCGGCCTTCCAACCACCCCTGAACTATTTGGGGCAAGAGGAAGAAAGCAGACCTATTGGCTTCCTGAACGCCCCTTCCCCGCCGGCGCCCCCTCCAGCCTCAACTAGACCCTGAGTGTCTGCCCCTGCCTCCCAGGAAAGCAGTTTCATTTCCCTGCAGCTCGATTTACCAAAAGGGTGGGGAGGGCGGGGCTCGGCCAGTTTTAAGGCCAGAGAAAGGGGGACTCAGCAGACAAGAGGAGGGGACAGAGGAGAGAGCTCGTGCTGCCAGCTGAGGCCAAGGTAGCAAGGAGGCTGCAGAGAGACTGGGCCCCACGGGGAGAGGGGAGCAGGGGAGAGGAGAGACAGGGAGGAGGTGAGGGGGAGTGGGGACAGGCAGAAAGAGGCGGGGGAGGAAGAGCAGGGCCGACGGGAGCCCAGGATCAGGGCCACGGACAGGGGTGAGGCGAGGGCTGAGGTGGGAGCCGGGCCGCCCACAGCGGTCAGCCTGGGGTGAGCACAGGCTCCTGTCACAGCAGCTCTTGCTTCCCCTCCAACGCAGACATCATCTCCCACAAGAGTCATGGCCACCTTGGGTAAGTCAGCAGGGGAGCGGAGAGAACCCACTTTTCTCCCCCGACACCCACTGACCTGCCACTGACCCTGTCCTCCCCCTCCCCAGCCTGGCACCTCCTCGCCCTGGTCCCCGTCTTCCTCAGCCTGGTGGCCTCCCTGGACTGGCAGGCTGTCCACAGCCATGACCCTTTTGAGAAATGCATGCACGATCCTGACTATGAGCAGCTGCTCCGAGTGGTGACCTTGGGCCTCAATCGGACTTCGAAACCTCAGAGAGTGATTGTGGTTGGTGCGGGTGTGGCTGGACTGGTGGCCGCCAAGGTGCTCAGCGATGCCGGACACAAGGTGAGAAGTGCTGCTTACAGTCTACCTGAAGTCCTTCCTGCTACAGCCGGAAGTCCAGAATGGAGGGATCTAGCTGTATCCCTGTTGATGGGTGGGGGTGTTGGGAGATGGGGAGAGGGAGCTATGCTTTCCTCCTGGTCTGGAGAGTGGGGTCTGGAATCCCCTGCTCTAACGTGAAACCCAGAGGGAGAGCCTGTCTGCGCTGCAGGGCCTTTGTCACTACCTACCCCTCTGTCATCCTGAGGGAAGTCCCTTGAAGCACCCTGCAGCCTCCTGGGGGGAATTTGCCTGGGTGGGGATGGAAACTCCACCCAAGGGGAAGTACCCCCTAAAGTCTAACCACTGTCCTCCTCACTGAAATTCAAGAATGAGTATGGGCCAGGCCAGTGGCTTCAGTATGCATGAGAAATTTCGCCACTCCCTGAGCTGGGAAGTCCCTCTGAAATCTAGCCAGCAGCCTTCCTGTTAATGTTCTGCTTTCCCATGAGCGTCCTTCTGCTTCCCCCGACCCAAAAAAAAGAAAAAATCCTGGAATTCCCATTGTGGCTTAGCGTAAAGGAGCCCAGCTAGTGTCCATGAGGATGCGGGTTCAATCCCTGGCCTCAGGGTGGCTTAAGGGTCTTGAGTTGCTGTGGCTGTGGTGTAGGCCTGCTGCTGCAGCTCTGGTTGGACCCCTAGCCTGAGAACTTTAATACGCTGCAGGTGTGGCCCTAAAAAGCAAAAAAAGGAAAAAAAAGAAAAGTTCCTCCTCTAGTCTCCAGCTATGCTGCTGGGGCTGGGGGAGGGGGGTGCCGGCACGGTGTGGAGCTGAAGGTTTAAGGGGAGGAGCTGAAGGACCCTGCTTGCGGCCCATCGTCCCTCAGGTCACCATCCTTGAGGCAGCCAACAGGATTGGGGGCCGCATCTTCACCTACCGGGACCGGAAAACAGGCTGGATTGGGGAGCTGGGAGCCATGCGCATGCCCAGCTCGCACAGGTGAGGCCTGCCCAGGCTCAACCAGATCCCCAAGTCAGTGCCAGCATGAGCTTCAACTCTGACCCCAGTCCTAGCGCCCCAGTCAAGTCAGGTCTAGACCCAGCCTCCAACTCCGCCCTTTTCCTAACCCCATTTCAAAGCCTCTTGGCTCCAGCCCCACAGCTGCACCCCTGAAGTGCTCAGGCCACTGCGTTCAGCCCCTCCAGGCCTCCAGCTCTATCTTCCCTGACCCTGGTCCTTTCCCCATCCAAGCTCCCACCCCTGTCCAACCCAGCTCTGTCCCTATTCCCACCTGATCCCAGTGAAAGCAAACTCCCACTCCAAACCCCATCCCAAGCCATCCGCCCTCAGCCTTCCCACGCTCTTCCCATTTATTCCTGTCCGCAGCACTGCCCATCCCAGATCTAGCCTAGCTCCGGCCTCATCTCCTACTCACCCCCTTCCCTCTCCAACCCCCTGGGGAAAGGGCCACCCGCTCTGCCGCCCAACCTCACCGGCGTCTCCCACTCCCTCAGGATCCTTCACGAACTCTGCAAGAGCCTGGGCCTCAACCTGACCAAATTCACCCAGTACGACGAGAACACGTGGATCGAGGTGAACGAGGTGAAGCTGCGGAACTACGTGGTGGAAAAGATGCCTGAGAAGCTGGGCTACAAGCTGCACCCCAAGGAGAAGGGCCATTCACCCGAAGAAATCTTCCAGATGGCTCTCAACAGGGTAGGAGCGGCCACAAGCCCTGCAGCCCCGTTCCCCCGCCCCCTTGCCTCTTCCCCGGCCTGACTTCCGTTTCCCCTTTCTTCTGGTCTCCCATTGCTGGCTTTTCCATCTTTAGTTTCCCCATAAACCCCGCTGATCCCGATCCCCAGTCCCCTTCTTACCCACACACCAGCCTTGACAAACCCACGTTTCTATGCCTTTGGCTTAAACTGTGACCTGAGGCTTATGTCTTTCAAGCCCATCCCCTGAGACCCAGCCCTGCGTCTGCCATCCCCCAGGACCCTCCAGCTCCCATGGAACTCGTCATCTTCCTTGAACCTGCTCACACCCCGGGGTTCCCCCACTCACATCACCCCCACCCCAGGTGCTACCCTCACTTCCTGCCTTCCTGTCACTCCCCTGCCCCAGCCCTCCTCTGTCTCTTGCACTGTTCCTACTTCTGTGTCCCCATAGCCTTGGCCCCAGCCCAGGCCAGGGCTTCTCTGTGCATGCTCACAGCTCCCTGTGCTCCCTCAAGCCTCAGCTTCAGGTCCAAGCCCTGAGTGGTCTGATCTCTGTCACCCTTTTAGCCTCGTCTTTTCTCCTCCAAGACATTTTTGTTACCCTTCCCCAAACCGGGTGGCCCAAACATCCCCGACTCAGGACTCCTTCATAATCACAGTGTTTGTCCACCGTCTCACACCCATGCCTCCTGCCCTGCCTGGAAGACCTTTTTCCATTCCCACTCAGGGAACCCTACTCATTCCTCAAGCAACAGCTCCAAGGTCCCCTCCTCCAGGAAGCTGTCCCTGATGCCCTCAGGAAGGCCAGCCTCATCCTCCTCTGGGAGCTCTGAACTGTCTGTCTCCCATCCTGGCCAAGGGTGGGCGCTGAGGCCAGGCCATTGCTGTGCCCTGGCACTGCCCAGTTCTGGGAGCCCAGGGAGTGTGAGCTGAAGGCAGTGAGTAGCGAGTGAGCGGACACATCCTTCAGGGAGCTCCCCAGCCACGAGGGCCAGGCCAGGCCAGGTGGACAAAGGGGACGGCTGAAATCTGAGGGGCAGCAACACTTCCGGGAGGAGAGGAGGCTTAAACAGAGCAAGCATGGCCATTCGGGTGCCTGGCAAAGATGAGGCAGGGGGAGCCAGTGCAGGGCTGTGGAGGTGGCGGAGACCCGAGGGTGGTCTGAGACTGGACAATGAGCTGCCCCAAGAGCTGGTGACTGTGACTGAGGGGCTGGCAGGGGTGGGCTGAGTGCTGCAAGTCTCACTCTAAGTGCTGGGGAACCATAGGAAGGCTGCGGTGCATAACCCTGCCTGAGCAGTCAGGCACTGCCAGGGCTGATGGACAGGTGGCAGAAGGGACTCCACTTCTGTCTGTGCCTACGATGATCCAGGTGATAAATAATTACTGGGCACCAGAAAGACACAGCACTGAGACAGACTCCATCCCTGCCTGTATGGAGCGCTGGGGTGCGTGTGTGTGTTGGGGGGGAACAGACCCGGGAAGCCTGCCCTGGGTGGTGACACCGAGCTGCAGTGGAGGGCAAGGCTCAGGGCGCCGCATGGGCAACGTCCTGGCAGCTTGAACCAGAGTGGTAAATGGACCGTCATGGGCAGCAGGAGCAGGAAGAGAAGCCAGACTGCACTCCGGGTGGGGCCTCCGCCTCCCATCCCCACGGCTCAGCACAAACTAACTGCTTGTTCCACCGCAGGCCCTTAAAGATCTCAAGACATTGGGCTGCAGAAAGGCAATGAAGAAGTTTGACAGGCACATGCTCCTGGTGAGGGGGGGGACCTCGGTGTCACTGAGAATTGAAGACAAAGAAGGTGCCCAGGGGGTCTTGGGCGGGGGTCAGAGGGTAGGAACCAGGGCCTCAGAGCTGCCACCGCTTCCCTGCCTGAGGAGGGCTGGACACGCCCCTCTCTGGGCTTCAGTTTCCCTCCTCTGTCACAAGAGGGAGGATCGGGTCGCTTAGGCCCAGGGAACCATGTTACACCGTGTCACAGGGTCGTGTCGCTGAACAGAGAGGCTCAGCGGGGAGCATCCCCTTGGGAGCGGGGACGGAGCTGGCAGTGCCGCCAGCCTGGACCCTGACCTGGGCCCGTGCCCGTCCCCCAGGAATATCTCCTCAGCGAGGGGAACCTGAGCCAGCCGGCCGTGCGGCTCCTGGGAGACGTGATGTCCAAGGACGGCCTCTTCTATGTCAGCTTCGCAGAGGCCCTGCGGGCCCACAGCTGTCTCAGCGACAAGCTTAGGTGAGGCCGTGCGCGGGGCGGGCTCCGGGGGCCAATAGGGGCGAGTAACGGGGCGGGGCTGGCGGGAGGGTGCGGCCTGGAGAGTTGAGAGCAGGGCCCAAGGGCCTGGCCACACTCGCCCTCCCATCCCAGTGCCCCGGGAGGGAGAGGGATGTGGAGAGGGGAAGGGGCGGGGCTCCCGGGTCCCTCTACTCGGCTCCCTAGCCTTGGGGGAAGTCAGGGACCAGCGAGAGAGGGAGTCGATGAAGGGGCGGGGTTGGCGGGAACCCGCAGGTGCGAACTAGAGCAGGTAGCCGGCAGAACCGCGGGAGGGGCAGGGCCCAAGAGCCCGGGTCACACTACCTCCCCGCCCACAGGTACAGCCGCATCGTGGGCGGCTGGGACCTGCTGCCGCGCGCACTGCTGAGCTCGCTGTCAGGGCCTGTGCTGTTGAACGCGCCTGTTGTGGCGATTAAGCAGGGGACGCATGAGGTGAGCGTGCACGTCGAGTCCTCGAGCGGCGCCCGGAACCTGAAGGCCATGAGGGCCGATGTGGTGCTGCTGACGGTGAGCGGGCCGGCGCTGCAGCGCATAACCTTCACGCCGCCGCTGACGCGCAGGCGGCAGGAGGCGGTGCGCGCGCTGCGCTACGTGCCAGCCACCAAGGTGTTCCTGAGTTTCCGCCGGCCCTTCTGGCACGACGAGCACATCGAGGGGGGCCACTCGAACACAGACCGCCCTTCGCGCGTGATATTTTACCCGCCGCCCGGCGAAGGCGCGCTGCTGCTGGCCTCGTACACGTGGTCAGATGAGGCGGCCACGTTCGCCGGCCTGAGTACCGGGGATGCGCTGCGCTTGGCTCTCAACGACGTGGCGGCGCTTCACGGGCCCATCGTGTACCGGCTCTGGGACGGCAGCGGCGTCATCAAGCGCTGGGCGGACGACCCGCACAGCCAGGGCGGCTTCGTGTTACAGCCGCCGACGCTCTGGCAAAATGACAAGGACGACGTGCTGGAGTATGACTGGGCGGACCCCTACGGCCGCATCTACTTCGCTGGCGAGCACACGGCCTTCCCGCACGGCTGGGTGGAGACGGCGGTCAAGTCGGCGCTGCGTGCGGCGGTGGGAATCAACAGTCGGATCACCAGGCGGACCAGCACCAGGATCAGCAGCCGGGTGGGGCATGTGCACTCGGCGCCAAGCCACCACATGTGCAACCTCGAGAGGGGACGGGGCACCCATTTTCCAGCCTTACAAGCAGTAACCACTCAGCGCACGACCGCAAAGGAGACCCAGTATTAAAGTATTTTTGGAAACAGTTGTGAGTTCCGGCTGCTCCCTGGCTCAGTGGCTTCCCCGGTTTGCAGGGAGCAGAGCCATTAGCCCTGGCGGTAGAAGGGGCTGCTCCTATCCTGACGCCCCAGAAGCTGTCCTCCTCCTTCCTGGGTCGTGGGGCTCCAGTGAGGGGACTAAGAGGTACAGGATGGACACTGCTTTGGGCCCCGTGGTAAATGGTATCACAGTTCCCACCATGCCATAGCAGCACAGGCAGATCTTGACGCAAGTAACAAGCCCAGCCGACAGGGGGTTAAACACAAGTTTACTTTTGTCACAAGAAGAAGCTGGTAGGCAGAGTCCCACAGGGAGCAGCTCCGCAGGTCCTTCCATCTCGGTTAAGACCGGGATGTGGCCCTGCTCATCTACTAGGTGGTGGCCGCACCCCAGCACCCCATCCTCACTTCTCCGGAAACCCCAAACTCAGGCAGGTAAGGGAGCCTGGTCTCCACAAACCACCACTCACCCCGAGGGGCCTCCTCTTATGCCTCACTGGCCGGGTCAGGGTCACAGCGGTCAGACATCGACTCTGCAGAGTGGTCGGCGGAGACCCTGAGCCACCCCCTCCCTATCCAGAGCCTAGCGAACGTGGTGGCTGCCTTCCTCCACCTACTCGAGGCCAAGTGGACAGCAGAAGTGTCAGTTTCAAGAAAGCAGCTAACCAGGAGCCGGGATGCCCGGTGGAGAGCCCCGCCCCCTCCCCGCCTCCGCCTCCAGGAGGGGCGGGGTCGTGGGGAGAGAGCCGAATAAAGTGTCTGGAGCTGAGCCGGCCGCCGCCGCGCAACTGGGTTAGGAGTCCGCGCTTTCCTCCTCCTCCTCCTCCTCTTCCTCCTCCTCCTCCTCCGGCAGGATCTCCAGGCTGCTGTCCGGCTGCTGGACTGTGTCCGCGGGGGGCGGCGGGGCCGGTGGGGCCCGGGTGGGCGACAGCGGCAGTGGGGAGGCAGGGGGCGAGGGACTCTGGGGCTCTGCGGGTGGCGCCAGCCCTAGGACCTCCTGCACGTTGTGGGGCAGCTCCTGGAGGGGTAGAGGGTAGGGAGCGAAAAGTCAGCGGTCTGAAGGGAGTTGGGGGGCTCTCGGGAGAGGTCAGGGACTCACCCGGCAGGCGGTCAGCTGCCGGTAGAGGGCCTCCGCCCGCGTCAGCACGTCCTCCACACTCAGCTTCATGGTCAGCTCGTTGATGTGCTGCGGGAGGGGGTGGGTCAGGCCTGCCTGCCTGCAAGCACTCAACCACCACCGCCCGAGGGCCTACTCTGTGCATCGTGCTGGGGATACAATGGAGGGAAGACCGGGCTGGCCCTCTCAGGGCTCCTAGTTGAGCTGGGGGATTAGGCGAGGTCATGCTTTCTCATGCACAGGCTACCAGGAAGGAAAAGGGGGCCGAGCTCCTCCCCCCGAGGTTCCGCCCCACCTGGATGCCCTGGGCAAGGGGCAGGCCCTTCCCAACATGGAGGGACCACATACTTTGTGGGGGCACTGCTGGCAGCCAGGAATATCACGGAGTAGGAGGAAAAAAGACTCCCGTCTCAGCTGCGGTGCTCTGAGATAATCATACTTTCAATAATCCCATTTCCAGTACCTACTACCGAAAGATACTGTGGCACAGGGACAGCGCCAGTCTCCACCAAGTTCGCACCCTGCTGCTGTGTCTCCTCCATGCAGGTCAGGATGGGCAGGGGGAGGGTGGAGACTGGGAGGGAGCCGGGGTCTCACCTTGAGGATCTCATTGGAGCCGAAGCCCGAAAGCATGAGGGTGTCCCGCTCCATGTCCAAGATGGCGCAGGCCACCAGCAGGTGCAGATTGGGGCCGGGGAGCCCTGTCCACAGCACCTAGCGGTGCAGGAGGGAGGGGGTCACGGGGGTCACGGCCAAGACCCAGCCTGAGGTCCCACCCAGGCCTGCTCCACCCTCTGCCCACCTCCCACCAACCTCCCGGACCCACCCATCCACGAGAGAGCAAATTAATTTCTCCTCAGCTCTCCCACCCAAACCGCCCTGGCTCACCTCCCACAGCCGAAGGACATCCGGGAAGGGGAATTCCCTCTTGAACCAAATGAGCAGCCACCGGAAGCAGAAGCAGAGAGAGCCAGAGTCCTGGGAGTCTAGGGGAGGACAGCGGTGGTTGGGGGCAGAGCTCAGCCAGGAGCAAACTCTAGCCCTTCTCTAATTCACAGTGCAGGGTGCTTGGACTGGACTCTAAGAAATCACACCGGGAGTTCCCATCGTGGCTTGGTGGAAACCAATCTGACTAGCATCCATGAGGACACAGGTTCGATCCTTGGCCTTGCTCACTGGGTTAAGGATCCGGCGTTGCTGTGAGCTGTGGTGTAGGCTAGCGGCTACAGCTCTGATTTGACCCCTAGTCTGGGAACTTACATATGCCGCAGATGCGGGCGGCCCTAAAAAAAAGGAAAAGAAAAGAAAAAATCACCCTGACTGTTAAGAACCTGCACGAGCCTAGACAAGTGGGGGGAGAGCTTCAGAGGTCAGGCGGGAGCACTCTGGGTCAGCAGAAACTTTTCCCATCCTGCCTTCCAGACTTCAGAAGAGACGTCTCTGCTCTCACATGGAAGGGATGCAGTAAGAGCAGTCCTCAAGGGAAAAATAAAATCTACTCAACACCCAAAGCTGGTGGAGGCACAAGGAAACTGGCCCTCGTGTACACTGCTAGGAAAATGCAAGCTGCTTTAACTTTCCAGGAAAGCAGTGAGAAGGACAAGCATTTCAAAACATGTAAAAATATGTACTGCGCCAGATACAATTTTACTTCTTGGAATCTAACCTAAAGAAATTATCCAAGAATACACAATCATCATGGTGAAAAACAGCAAGTCAACCTAAAGGTCTAGCAGGTCAAGTTAAATCTGTTCTTGTACGTCCTTAGGATGGACAGGACACCATGCAGTGGAGAAGACTGGTGGTTTAGAAAACTTTCAATGAGAGGTGGCTAATGTCCAAGAGCTCCCCAGAAATGGCATGTGCTTTCTAGGCCTTAGTTTCCTCTTCAGTGAAGTGAGACCAGCTGTCTCACTTTCCCAGGACAAACCTAAATTTCCATGAAGAAATGCCCACAGGAATTCCCGCTGTGGTCCAGTGGTTTAAGAATCCAATGGCAACAGCTCGGGTCACTGTGAAGACACGGGTTCAATCCCTGGCCCAGCACAGTGTGTGAAAAGATCAGGTATTACTGCAGCTGCAGCTCAGATTTAATTCCTGGCCTGGGAACTTACATATGCTGCGGGTGTGGCCATTATAAAAAAAAAAAAGTCAGATTACCATCATCTAAATTCAGAAGGACAGTACTATTAATAGCAATTTTTACTTTCTTTTCTCTAATGGGAATCCCCCCCCCCCTTTTTTGCTTTTCGGGCGCACCAGCAGCATATGGAAGTTCCCAGGCCTAGGGGGGGAAAAAAAAAAGGTCTGTATTACTTGTGCAATGTAAAAAATGAAGGAGGAGGAGTTCCCATCGTGGCGCAGCGGTTAATGAATCCAACTAGGAACCATGACGTTTCCTTTTTTTTTCAGTCATGCCTGCAGCATGTGGAAGTTCCCAGGCCAAGTTATGAACCTGTGTCACAGCAGCAAACTGAGCCACTGCAATGACACCACCAGATTCTTAACCCGCTGCACCACAAGAGACCTCCAGTGCAGGCCAGTTTTAAAGCCCAAACGTGGCAGTCCCAGCCCTGGGAGTCCAGAGAACCAGTTTCCAACCCCGGATCAGGGTGAAGAAAGCTAAGAGCTGGGTGGAAGTGAGGAGTTGGACGCATGTCCAGGTCCTTCATCTGAAGTCTGACAGGATGTGAAGGAGCCAGCTTCCGGGGCAGTGGGGCACAGGGGCGGGCACCCACATCTGCATTTGCTGAGGTTTTGCTCCAGATGACAATCCTA
Source organism: Catagonus wagneri (assembly GCA_004024745.2). NCBI lineage: Eukaryota > Metazoa > Chordata > Mammalia > Artiodactyla > Tayassuidae > Catagonus > Catagonus wagneri. The sequence continues at coordinate 26,363 of PVHT021183540.1, read as the reverse complement.
CTTTAACATGTCTGGGTTCTGCGGAGATGGTTCTCCTGTTTGGACGTGGTCTGCCCTTCCACGCCCCGCCCACAGACAAGTACCCAGGAAATCGCAGAGCGGCGGGTCCAGCACCCTCAGGAGCAGCAGGAGTTGGCCGAGTTGCCGCTTCATGGTCTCCTGACTCTCCTCGAAGTTACCGTGCTGTGGGGGCAAGGGCCACGTGAGGAGCCAGCCCCACCCCAGCCTTCTAGGGGGCCTGACTCCCACCGCTGCCCCGAGCCTCACCACCAACTCCATGAAGCCACAGAAACACCAGAAGGCATCCACCTCGTTCTGAGTGACGTAGAGGATTGGAGAGAGAAGGTCACTCATGCCCTGGACGTAACCTGGGGGGACACGCGGTCAGGGCCCGGCCCAGGCCTGCAGCGCCCCGCCCCCCGGGAAGACCCGGCCCCCAGCCCCGCCCCCGGCTGCGTGCGCACCGAGGTCGAAGTGGTACATGCAGTAAGTGAGGAGGATGTCGTTCAGCAGGCCCAGCCCTGGGTTCTCGGGGCCCTCGTAGAATTTGTTGGTCCTGTCGGTGCGGCTCACGTCTCTCTCTGCGGGGACAGGGTGCAGTGTGCAAAGGTGTGAAAGGTGCCCTGTCCCTGCCGGCCGCCAGCATTCCAGGCAGGTATGGCTCGACCAGAAACCACCCCAAACGCTTCAGGCTCACCAGCTGGCCGCACCCTCCCAGCAGCGCACAGCTACCGCATCGTCAACAGAGGAGGAAACAGGCCCGGGGAGGTAAAACCACTGGCCAAGAGCCTGGCTCCCCTCCCGGATCCCTCCTCCGCTGCCCGTCCATCCCCCTCAGCTCGCCCCCAACCCACCCCCGTAGGCGACCTCGCCCCTGCTCCTGGAGGGGAGGGGACTCCCTCCAGCCTCTCCCCGCTGGTTTCTGGTCTCCCCCCACCCACCGATGAGGCTGCGGTATCCGTGCAGTAGTGAGTTCCTCTGCTCCTGCTCTAGGCTCACAGATTTCCACTGCAGCTTCATGCGGAAATACTCGTCCCTGGGTGGGGGTGGGGGGGAGAAGTTGCTGTGGCATTGCTGTGGCTGTGGCGAAGGCCGGCGACTACAGATCCGATTCGACCCCTAGCCTGGGTACCTCCATATGCTGCGGGTGCGGCCATAAAATGACAAAAAGGCAAAAAACAAACAAACCCTCCGGTCAACCCAGGAGGCAAGGAGGCCAGAGAGTGGCGCCCAGCAGGGCAGGGGCCAGGCTTCTCACTCACGTTTTCTTGCGCACGTGGGCCTTGTGCTCCTCAGCAGAGCCCTCCCAGCTCAGGTACCCCAGGAGGAACTTCCAGGCCTCGCACCGAAGGCTGGGACTCAGACCCTGGACGGGGAGGAGAGGGCAGCTCAGAGGGGCCTCCCCTTGGCCGCCCACTAGCCCTGCCGGCTCACTCAGCTCCTCACCCCTGAGAAGATGCGGGCCTTCAGCTCAGGGACCCGCTGCAGACGGCCCTCGGGGCCCATGTGTTGCGCCCACTCATCCTCTGTGACCGGAGGTGCCCGCTCCACGGCCGGCCGCGGCCCCAGCTCCACCTGTGGGACACAGGGCCAGTGAGCACACGGCTCCACTCAGCCCCAGGGCGCTCCCCAGCCCCGTCAGAGCCCTTCATAGCCGGACGGAAGAGGCCCCAGGGGCACCGGCTACAAGCCCACTGCGCCGTCACTCATGCGACCCAACGAGGGAGGCTCAGCTATTGCCGCTCTCACCAAGGAAATGCAGTCGCGTGCCGGAGGTGACAGCCAGAGGGCAGCGGCATCCACCCGGATACTCACACAGGAAATAACCTCGAACCCAGGCTCGGGCTCATCATCGGGGGCCAGAGGCAGGTCGGGGGAGGCCCCCTCCGAGTGCGGCTGCAGGGCTCCCCGGAAGAAGTTGGTCACGCGGGAGAAGCTGCTGAAGGTGGTGGAGTAGGGGTCCTGGAGGAAGCGCTGCGGGCAGGGCGGGGAGGTCACAGCCCCGCCTCCCCCCCTTCCCTGCCCAGTCCCGCAGCCTGGCGCCCCGCAGCTGGAGACTCACAGACACCACGTTGGAGCTGTCCTGGTCGAAGAGCTGCAGGTGGTGGAAGGAGTTGGAGAGGGCCGAGGAGTCGTGGGGGAAGACAAGGTAGAGGCGGGAGTCCTGCGGGGAGCTGGGGGCGGGGCGTCCGGTGACTCACAGGGACACCCCCGCCTCGCCCGCACATTTGGGTCAGCGTCCCCACTGCCCTTGGGAAATCCGGGGCCGGACCCCAGGGCTGGGCAGGGCTAGGCAGCGAGGGCCTTCCACCCCCCTGCCCGGGGTGACCGGTTCGTGGCCAGGGCTGATGAGAGGCAGCCCCTAGGATGCAGTTTGTGGGGAGAGAGGTGCTTTCCATCTACCGGGGTCCCCAGAGAATTAGACAAACTCAGAGTGAATAGAGTAACTGCATCCTGGGTCTGGGTCCTGCCTCATGACAAACTGTCCTTTATACATGCCAGTCAGTTGTCTTTTCTTTTCTTTTTTTCTTTTTTTTTGTCTTTTTGCCTTTTATCTAGAGCCGCACCCGCGGCATATGGAGGTTCCCAGGCTAGGGGTCTAACAGGAGCTGTAGCTGCCGGCCTTCACCACAGCCACAGCAACGTGGGATCCGAGCCACGTCTGCAACCTTCACCACAGCTCACGGCAACGCCGGATCCTTAACCCACTGAGCGAGGTCAGGGATCGAACCTGCAACCTCATGGTTCTTAGTCGGATTCGTTAACCACTGAGCCACGAAGGGAACTCCTTTTCTTTTTTTAAAGTGAGAGTTGCAATGTTTATTTCAGGTTCTTTCTTGATTTTTTTTTCTTTTTTGCTACACAGGCAGTATGTGGGAATTCCTGGGCCAGGGACTGAACCTACGCCGCACAGCAGCAGCCAGAGCCACAGCGGTGAGAACGCAGAAGCCTTACCCCTCTAGGCCCTCAGAGAACTGCCAGTTCTCTTTTTCGGCCTTTGAATCATTCTGGGTTATGTTTCCTTCCAGCCCTGAGGGGTCAGGCGGCAGGCAGCCCTGGAGGGATGGGCTGGAGCTGGGAGAAAGCTCACCTGGCCAAGAGCAGGTAACGGCTGAGGACGCGGAGCAGGGCGCGGGTGCCCCCGCGGTGGAAGTGCAGGGCGGGCAGGGAGCCTCCGGCCTGCGTGACCAGGACCAGGTATGCCCAGCTGAGGCCTGGCTTGGAACGGCGGATGGACTTGAGCTCCCCCAGACTCACCGAGAAGGCCCAGGAGCCCCGGGGGGAGCTGGGCTCTGCACCTTGGGGACAGCGCAGCGTCGGGAGCAGGCAGGGGAGCCAGGGGTGGCCCAGTCATTCCTGAGAGCCCACCGAGAGCCAGACCCAGGCCTCCCACCCTGTCTGTCTCACCTCTGACCCTCTCTTCACTTGGAACCCCACCCTCGAGCCACCACAACAGGCTGAGGTTTCTTGCACATGCCCGCGCCCCATGCCTCTGGCTTTGCTTCCTGCTGCTCCTGCTGGGAGCACAAACTCCGAATACCCCTCAGAGCCAGCCCCTAGCACCACCTCTGCCCTGGGGGTGAAATACCTCCTCAGGGCCCCCAGCACCCCTGTGTGACTCCAGGATGGCCCAAATTACTCTGTCACCCTGCGATTGTCACTTTGACAGCCTGGAAGACTTCAGAGGCAGGACTTATGTGGGGCAGCCTGGCAGGATGTGCAAAGACATGGACCCTCAGAGACCTGGCGGGGACCATCCTGCACCTCCACCCACTCTCCTGGGACTGGAAGGCCAGTGCTGAGTGGCCGTCTTGACTGTGGGCAGCAAAGCCCAGGCAGCCTGACCACTGAAGGTAAGTTGCGTCTCCACACACCCCCCAGCAGCAGCAGCTCAGCCTACCTCTCGTGGGCTCTGAGTGGCGAGGCCGTGGCCGCACGGTGCTGATGACTGCCCAGTCAGGTTCATAGCCAGGGTCAAAGGTCGGTTCCTCCTCAGAGGGGCAGGAGTCACCCCCACTAGCATCCTTAGGGGAAGAAAGGAAAAGGGACTGAGGGCTTGTAGACTGAGTTTCCAGATCTGAGCCTCAAGGCCACCCCAGAAGGTACCCCCGTGAATAAAAAGGGGAACTGAGATGCAAAGAGGGCACAGCGCTTGCTCTGGGCCACCCAGTGCAGCCAGGGACTAGGACTGGCCAGGTGACTGGGTCTCACAGTGGCTCTAACCAAAGCACCCCCATGTGGGAAGCAAAGTGTTAAGCAGGGACTGGGGTGCTTTGCAGACAGACTACTGGAGGTCACTGTGCTTAAAACCAGTAGTTAGTAGTTATTAGGGCAACTGGAATCAAAACCACGAACAGATACCCACTGGATGGCAAGAATAAAAAAAAATAGGTAGTGAGAAAAATTTTATATATATATATATATATATATATATGCACATGACTGGGTCACTTTGCTGTACAGTAGAAATTGACAGAACACTAAACGAACTATAATGAAAAAATAAAAATCATTAAAAAAAAGGACAGGTAATTACAAATGTTGGTGAGGATGTGGAGAAACTGGAACCTCTCACACTGCTAGGAATGGAACACGGTACAGCCACTGTAGGAAACAGTCTGGCAGGTCCTTAAAAGGTTAAATATGGAATTATCATATGACCCAGCAATTCCACTCCTAGGTATATAGCCAAGAGAAATCAACATGCATGGCCACACAAAAACTGATACTCGAATGCTCACAGCAGCGCTATTCATTTTTTTTCTTTTTTGCACTTTTTAGGGCTACAGCTGCGATATACAGAGGTTCCAAGGTTAGGGGTCGAACTGGAGCTGTAGCCGTCGGCCTACGCCACAGCCACAGCAATGCCAGATCCAAGCCACGTCTACAACCTACACTACAGCTCATGGCAATGCTGGATCCTTAACACACTGAACAAGACCAGGGATCGAACCCGCAACCTAATGTTTCCTAATTGGATTCGTTAACTGCTGCACCACGATGGGAATTCCTCATTGTTAAAACAACCCAACTGTCCATCAAACTGATGCATTAACAATGCATACAGATCCATACGACAGAATTTTATTCAGCAATAAAAAGGAAAGACCTGCTGATAGATGCTATGGTATGAACCGTGAAAACAACCTAAATGAAAGAAGACAGGCTAGACTGTTTAACTGCCAAGGTAAGACTTCTAGAGCTCTCTTTGTCTTTGCCACAAAGAACCACATACTGTATGATTCCATTTTTTTTGGGGGGGGGAATTGCAATGATTTTATTTATTTATTTTGCTTTTTAGGGCCATACCCCCGGCATATGGAGGTTCCCAGGCTAGGGGTCGAATTGGAGCTGTAGCTGCTGGCCTACACCACAGCCACAGTAATGCCATATCTGAACCATGTCTGTGACCTACACCACAGTTCACAGCAACGCCGGATCCTTAACCCACTGAGCAAGGCCAGGGATTGAACCTGCATCCTCATGGATGCTAGTCAAATTTGTTTCTGCTGAGCCACGACGGGAACTCCTGAAAATTTTCATTTATTTATTTGTTTGTTTGTTTATTTTTGTCTTTTTGTCTTATCTAGGGCTGCACCTGCAGCATATGGAGGTTCCCAGGCTAAGTGTCTAACAGAAGCTGTAGCTGCCAGCCTTCGCCACAGCCACAGCAATGCGGGATCCGAGCCGCGTCTGCAACCTACACCACAGCTCATAGCAACGCCAGATCCTTAACCCACTGAGCAAGGCCAGGGATCGAACCCGCAACCTCATGGTTCCTAGTCGGATTCGTTAACCACTGAACCACAAAGGGAACTCCTGAAAATTTTTATTTAATTAAATCAATTAATTTATTTTAGGGCCACACCTTCGCCATATGGAAGTTCCCCGGCTAGAGGTCAAATCGGAGGTACAGCTGCTGGCCTAGGCCACAGCCACAGCAACGTAGGCTCTGAGCCACATCTGTGACCTACACTGCACCCTGTGGCAACATCAGATCCTTAACCCACTGAGGGAGGCCAGGGATCAAACCCACATCCTCATGGACACTAATTGGGTTCTTAACCTGCTAAGCCACAATGTGAACTCCACATTGAAAATTCTAAATTTTCATAGAGCTTGAACGTTACTGAATTTCATAAGTGAATTCTATCTGAATAAAAGAAAATAGTAGCCGGCTCACTGTTATGAAAATAATGTGAAGTGCCCAACATGGGTCTGGTGGTGGTGTGTTAAGAACTCAGGGACCTGCTGGGCAGATTCAGGGAAACCGTGCAGAGGAGAGCCATGCTGAAGGTTAGGGTGCAGTAAAAGTTGATAGTGCTGGCCATGGGTCATGGAGGAGGACAGGGAGGGGACAAAGTGTGTGAAGACTGCAGTGACTGTGAATTCATTTAAAGCTTGAGCGCCTTCCTCCATGGCAAAGACTAAGAAGCTAAAGACTACATTTCCCAGGCTTCCTTGCAGCTAAAATCCCAGGCACAAGGTAAGAGCCTACCAATCAGATGCACTCAAATCTACGAAGCAGAAATTGGATCAAGGCAACTTCCTGCCTCTTTCTTTGGCTGTTGTTTGGGTGATAAGGTAAGAGGAGGGGACTCATCTTTATCTTCCTGCACACGGAGAGGCAACTCGGCAGCGGTGGGGCCAGCTCAGTTCCTGGAAGTGAGGAGCTCGTGAGCAGCTCTGACGGTAGTGTTCTTGACAGCTCCAGTGACAGGCCCATTCCCCCACGAGCCCTCATTCTCCAATGGTGGCAGCTCCCATTGTGGGTCAGTTCTGCAGTGTCAGTCCTATTTTCTCATGTTCCTCCAGCCTTTGTAAAAATTCTGTAAGCCTCTACTTCTTTGCATTTAGCCCCTTGCTGCCTTAAGTAACTGAAATGTTTTGTGACTCCTGCAGTGAAACCCTGCATGATTAGAAGGACCCAGACTGTGGGTCTAGCTAACAGCCATTTCTGCTGCTTCTTCCAGGCTGATGGAGGCTTCCAACGACACAAGCTGAAATCTCCCAACATCCGCTTTCCTAGCCCTCCCTACAGTTCTTGGTGGCCTAGGGACTCAACTTTGGCCAGTGGGTCCTGAGAGCACATCTGTGGGGAGTTTGAAGAAGGGAAATTCCTGAGAAAAAGGTACTTACAGGAGTAAACACCTATTCAGACTTGCCTCTGGATGCTGTCAAGAGATGATATAGTATTTGGAGCTATGGCAACCAACTAGGGCCACGAGGAGAAGGCCAAGGAATGGCAGGGACATCTGTCCACAACCCACCAAACCAGCCCCGTCAAAGCCATCTCTGCCCTCCATGTTTTGTGACATGAAAAATTCGATGGTTTTGACAATTTTTGTTTTGTTTTGCTCGCTTTTTAGAGCCACAAATGTGGCATATGGAAGTTCCCAGGCTAGGGGTTGAATTGGAGCTACAGCTGCCGGCCTGTACCAGAGTCACAGCAACTTGGGACCCAAGCCACATCTGTGACCTACACCACAGCTTACGGCGACGCTGGGTCCCCCACCCACTGAGCAAGGCCAGGGATCGAACCTGCATCCTCAGTGGATACTAGTCGGATTTGTTTCCACTGCACCACAACAGGAACTCCTCGCCAATGTTAATACAATATAATGATAGCTAGTAGTGCTGTTTGCCAAATACTTGCAGCTCTCTGCCTCTTGGACACACACAGCAGGACTAAGCCCACTGAACGGTACTGGCTGAGTAGAGGTGTGCAACTAGTTCTGGCCAAAAGGCTAGGATGTTTATCACTTCCAGGCTTGACTGTTTAACTGCCAGGACAAGATTTCTAGAGTTCTCTTCCTTTCTGCTACCAGGAACGGAGATCTTTAAGATGGTGGCTGCTCTATCTGCGTGCTTCCTTGAGTAATCATGATGATCAGAACTCCCTGGCCAACCTGTGATACACATGTAGAGTAAGCAAAAACAGTTAAAGAGGCTGGCACTCCAGCAGCCCTTTTGGACCATGAGGCAGCCTTAACAATATGCCACATGTTGCAGATGGATACTGCATGCTGAGGATGCCAGAGCAAAGAATGAAAGACGCTGGGTCAGTGATAACATATAAACCTGTACTGCTGACTTCTGGGCTTTGTAAAAGTAGAGAAGTGAGCTGCTATCTCACTGAGGTCACCAGTACTCCTGTTTCTGTTACGTACAGCCAAATGCAACTCCTAAACAATTCAGGGGGCTTCTGGGAAATCTCTTGCTTTTCCTGATAAGGACAGATGTGACTGGCACCCTGTTGGCCCCATTTTCCCTGCCTTCAAAGGCAGATGCTGTAGCCTTTTAAGCTGAAGTAGTCATTTAAAAGCTTCTTAGGCAAGCACAGTAGGGTCTCAGCAATTCCAGGCCCTGATGTCACTAACCAAAGACAGCAGCCCCATACCTCCTGGAGTCTTGTGAGATGAAACAAACAGACTTGTTTGCTTAACTTGTTGTCAGTCCAGTTTTGTATTCCGTGGAGCTGACTGTATGTTGAATTTTTACCCTTCCCCTTGATGTCACCTCAACAGGTCTCTGTACTTTGAAAACGAGAGCGCCAAGGAGGACAGCAATATTCTCAAGAAAAGCACTCAGGCTGCTTGTGAGGTTGGTGAAAAACAAAATCCTCGTTGCTGTTTCTTCATCGTCTATCGGGGAGGCACCGGAATCTCTATTTGAAATCCCATCGCCCCAGCTAAGGCTTCACCCTTCCCTTCTGGCCCCTCACACTGGCCTCCTCCCTGACCTCCCAGCCTCCAGTCTCTCTCCACTCGGTCCTTCTCAGCCCCCAGTAGGACAGGAGCCAAGCTTCTCAACCTGGTATTTCAGGCCCAACCATCTTCCCAGCAAACTTCTCTACAGAGACATCCCACTTCCCCCTGCACCCTGAAACACACTTCCTCCTGCCATCACAGAAATATTTTATATATATATATATATAAATAAATTTTTCCCCCCACACCTGAGGCATGTGGAAGTTCTGGGCCAGGGACTGGACCTGCACCACAGCAGTGACCCAAACTGCTGCAATGACAACACTAGATCATTAACCCACGGTGCCACAGGGGAACTCCCCTGAAATACATTCTTGTCCCCTTCTCATCTTTAGAGTCCCAGCCCAGATGTCTGCTCCCCAGGAAAAGGCGGGCTCAGTGTGTCTGGGTTCACTCCAAGTTCCAACACCTCCTAGCTTTCCTGACCTCAAGAAAGGGGTTTCCTCTCTTTATGCCTTGGTCTGTCAAAAACTGAGGGAAGACTTAGGCAGTGTCTGGGCTGGATTCATCTCTAGGTCCCAGCACATCCAGCACAGGGTCTGGCAACGAGATATCTGGAAATGAGAAAGGTGAAGTCTTGTACGCAGGGAAGGAAGGAATCCTGGCAAAGTGGGTGAGTATCTTCCATCAGCTCCTGTTCCCTCTTAGGACATGCCCAAGAGAAAATGCCACACTCCGTCAAGTTCTGATGGGCTAGAACCTGAATCCATAGGCTGCGCTCTCCTCTTGCACCTTGGCACAGCTCTCCCAAGAAAACAACGCAGAGGGGTGAGGAGGCAGGCAGCTGTCCCCATGGCCACAAACCTCATAGTCTGCTTTCTTTCTATGAATGGGCAGCTTCAGCCCCATTTCACAGAGAAGAGGAAACCGAGGGGCAGAGAGAACTCAGACCCCAACCAGGGTCACACATGCTCCAAGGGTATGTCTAGGATTGTACCTAGGTCCTTCAAATGCCTTCCACTGTCCTAGAGAAAAGCAAGTAGAGGAGGAGGAGGAGGAAGAAAGGGAGGCCTACCTTCTTGGAGAAGAGGATTTGGGTGGAATCTCCAGCCTCCTCTACGGGAGCCCAGTGCAGGAGGACGTCATTGTCCTGAGGGAAAGAAGAGGGGTTGGAGGAGCTCCCCTCCAACCTCCCCAAACCGTATATCCAAACTTCTTCCCCGTTCTGGACCCTCAGCCTTAGAAAGTCCCCTCTCCTTCCAGCCTCCACCCCAGCCTTTATAAGATCCCACTGCTGACCTCCACACTATTCTACAGATGCCGCCTCCATCCCGCTCTGGACCTGCCCGTGCCCTTTCCTGCTCCCTCCTGGCCCACCTTCTCCACTACACGGATAACGCCAGCGATGAGAGAGTCCGGGTCTTGGTGCTTCTTGGCACTGGTGTGCAGGTACACGCCTCCCTTCTCAAACACCACCTGGAGATGGGGAGTAGTGAAGGACCAGGCCCAATGCAGGAAGACATCCACCCCGAGGGCGGGGCCCAAAAGGTAGCCAATGGAAGCAGGCCCAGGGAGGAGCTATTCATCAAGGGGCGGGCCTGGGGTACTATTACTAGGTGATGGGGCCGGGAGTGAAGACTGAATACAGCCAGCCAGGCGTCAGGGACGCTGGAAATGGGGGCGGGGAGGGGAGGAAGAGGGAGTACTATCCAAAATGGGCGGGGCTAAAAGAGGGTCTTGGCAGCTCAGTGGGCGGGGCTAAATGATATGCGTCTCCCTAAGGCAGTGGAAAGAAGGGTGACAGTGCGTTTATTAAGGGAATGGTGTGTCTTGTTAAGGATTTGCCGGTCTCCCAGACCCCAGCAAAGCGTGAGAAGGAATCGTACCACCGAAGGGGGGTGTTTCGCATAGACAGAAGCAAAAGAATGCGTCTTCAGTACTTACCCTGTAACCGGCTCCTTCCATAGTCACGGCCGAGGCCCCACTGCCTCGGCTCCCTCCTTTTCCGGGTCATCGTATTGTCACATCCGGATACGAGACTCCCCTCAAGCCCAGATAGTGGTAGCGGCTCTATCTGTTCTAGAACAGGAGTGGGTGTAACCATTTTTCAGAATGGGGTGGTTAGACTTGAGCCACGAGGTTTCAAGTCACATGGCACAGACACTAAAGGTGGCGCTGCCAGCCAGAGTGCGCAAGCGCAGTGTTACAGTCCTTACTACGAAGTAAACAAGGGGGCAGGTCCAAGAACTCCACCCCCTCACTCCAGCTGGCTCGGAAAAGCCTACTCCTTTTTCCATATTGTATACTGGCATCGAAGCCAAAATGATGCCATTTTCCTCGAGGGCACAGCCAGAGCCAGTTAGCTGTGGCCATGTTAATATGGGGCAGTCCCATCTCTCTGCGGGGCGCCTACAGCAAGGTCCTGGAAGAGAGAAACGGATAAGGAAAAAGGTGAGAGGAGCTGTACATTGTACGAGGTCCTGAAGGATTTGAGTAATCGGGATGAAACCATCGGTATCCCCGAGAACGAAGCGGTCCCAGACGAGTTCCAGAATCACCATCGCGAGAAAGTGGTCTGAACTGCTATATTAAATCTGGGCAACTCACAATAAAAAAGGTTGTCATTTTGGGACTTTGCGTTTTTGCGATTTTCGGTGCTGAAAGAAGTTAGACTGGATGAGAGTCTTTGTGACACTGTAGGCAAATGATGCCAAGTTAGCGGCCTTGTCCTTAGCAGGCATTGCTTTCCACCGGTATTTGTGGCAGGTCGTTATGTATAGGGGACGTCAAGTCGCTTGTGTTAATAGACTGTGCTTCTGTGTGTGGGTGTGCATTTGCCTCATATTTTTGGGAGGAGCAAGTCGAAGTGGTTTGTTTTTGAGCAAATGGAAGTCTTTCTTTCACCATCTTTCACCCTGCAGTCGCCTTTACCCCATTGTGATCTGGAGAAGTCCGCACCACCACCACCTTGATCTCGGGCGGGCGGGATCTGGGAGGCGGAGTGTGCAGGGAGGAGGAGGAGGGGGCCAACACGCGGAAGTGACGCAAGGCGCGGCCATGTCTTTTGAGGGCGGCGACGGCGCCGGGCCGGCCATGCTGGCTACGGGCACGTGAGTGGAGGCGGCGTTGTGAACCGCGGTGTGGGGAGGTTTTGGCCGTCCGGAGAAGAGGGGCGTTGGGAGGGCGAGCTGGTCGCGGGAGGGGTACAGCCTGCGTAAATCAGAGGGCAGAGATCGCCCAATGACCCTACGCTGAGCGCTGGAAAGGTGTCGCCCGTGGGAACCGTCGTGTTTGACCTGAGGCAAGGCTTAGACAGCCTTACCCTCCGGTCTCCAGACCCACTAGGTTCCTCCTCTTGGCGGTGGACCACGTCCACAGGGTCGGGGGGTTACTCGGTGGGGCCTCCGGGCGCCCCTCACCCGTCCGAGGGCGGGACTTCCGGTCCTGGCCCCTACCTGGGCGGGATTTCCTGTTTTCTTCCTAGAGAAGTGGGTCTTCCCTGGACTCCCGGGCGAGGAGGGGAGGTTTTCCGGCGGCAGGGAAAGACCCCAGGCATTCACCTATACCTGGCCACGGGGTGCATCCTCGAGTTCCTCTCATATTGGGGTGGGAGAGGGGTTACTTCCAGGTTGACAGGTGGTTGGAAGGAACTTCACTAGCATCCCTCATTCGTTGCAGGACTTTTACTCTTTCCTCACTCCTTGGTGTCAGTTTCCCCACCTCCTCACCTCACCCTAAAAAGCCAAATGCCTTACCTCTCTTTTCCCCTTTTTATGGGGGGCAGGTCTCACTTCCCCCTCACGCTGATCTTAAAGGCCTGCATTTGGAGGGAGGAAGGTTTTCCGTCTCTGAGTTCCTTGGAAGATACACGAATTCCTGAAGAAGCTGAAGGGTTAGGCGACTCTCCCTCTGAGGAACCCACTCCACAGAGCCCCCAGGCCCTGGCAGTGAGGTCGGCGGGATTCGCCCTCCTCCTTTTACCGGTGCCTCCTCTTTGAGGTGTGTGTGGGACCGTTACGACCCCCCTCACTACCGCTGTTCTAAGATCTAGGAGTTTGTTCTACTCTTGGAGATCTTGCCTAAGAGAGGAGTTTACTATTGGTGTCCTAGGGAAGTGAGAGCCTCAGGTGTAGCACTTGCAGGCTGTGTGCTGTGTGACCTTGGACCAGTCATTTCCCTGCCCTGAGCCTCAGTTCCTTCCATCAGGTGGGGATTTCCCAAGGAGTGGCTGTGGCATCCTGAGCGCCTCCCAGTTTGGGGTTTTGGAGTTGGGTAGACAGCAGTTTCAACCCCACTTCTGCCGTTTCTTGCTGTGTACCTTCTGGCCAGCAGCTTAAGCTCTCTGAGCCTCACTTTTCCGTCTGGACTAGGAGATGGTAAATCTTTCCTCATAAGGCTCTTAATTGGGCTTAAGAACAGGCTCTGGGGAGTTCCTGTTGTGGCACAGCGAAGACAGTGTCACTGCTGTGGCTGTGCTATAGGCCAGCAGCTGTAGCTCCGATTCGACCCCTAGCCTGGGAACTTCCATATGCTGTGGGTGCAGCCTTTAAAAAAAAAAAATGGCAAGAACAAGGTCCCAGCTCTCCTTCTCTCTAGCCTAACGACCCTGGTCAAGATACTGAATCTCCCTGGGCCTCAGTTTGCAACTGTAAAGTGGGGTGAGCATAGCTCCTCCCTCATAGGGTCATGGTAGGGGGAGGGCAGGGAGCAGTTGGGATGACACACTTGGGTCCCTGCCTGGCATGTGGGAGGTGCAGTAAACACTTGCTCCAGGGCTGTCAGGGCTGGTGCTGGTTGCACTGTCACTGTGTGTCGCTTCCGGCAAGGGCTTTGTGAGCTTTGGTTGTCTCGTTTGTAAAGTAACAGCTCCCACCTTAGTGGGTCAGGTCGGAAGTGAGCCAGCATGCACAGGGTCCTTGCACAGAGTAGGTGCTCAGCGAACACTGGCTTCTATGATCATGGGTCACAAAGGGCCTGTGAATTGAAATCAGACCACTACAACCCTAGCAGGCTAGATCACAACCCTGCTTGGATCCCTCCAATGATGGAGAGCCCACTCCCTCTCTGCGGAGGCGCCTCAGCTGCCCAGCAGCCCTGGCTCAACCACTGATTTACAGGGAGAAGACAGGCACAGAGAAGGCCATTCAGTGGTCCAAGGTTACACAGCAGTCAGGGCAGGAAGCCAGGCCCCTTGTCTCTTCTCACCTGGTAAGGGGATACTTCCAGCAGATGATCTGTAGAGGGCAGACCTGTCCTGAGGACACAGATTTCTGACCTCAGGTTGCCTGTAGTCTGATGGAGGAGGCACAAAGAGGTACAGCTGTCCTAGGCTTGTGTGACCCGAGCTACGATGGAGGTAGCCTAGGGCCTTGTGGGTCTAGGGAAGGCATGCGATCCATCCTGGGGGATCATGGAAGACTTCCAGAGGCCCTGCTGGAATGGTCTTGTAGGAAGGACAGAACGAGAGCTCCGTGGGCAGAGTCCAGGCACGGGGAGCGGCTGGTACACCATTTTCTGCTGAAGCCCGGCTCTCTGAGGCCAGGCTGGTGTCTCAGAGATGAACCCGACAGGCCTGCCCTAAGGGCCTCCTACTCTGGCTGGAGAGATGGATCTGGATTCAGAGAGTATTTCCCGGAGGGACGTGCTAGAATGAGAGTCTCTTGGACTTTGTGGGAACGCATAGGTGGGGCGGGCTGACCTCATCTAGGGGTGAGCGAAGGCGTGACAAGTACGTGAAGGACAAGTGGTGCAAGAAAAGGGCGTCCACCTTGACAGAAGCCCTCACGGGTCTAGCAGTGGGTGAGGCCGGGAGCAGGCCCTGCAGGGCCAGACTGAGGCGCTGTGACCTTGTCCCAAGGATGCTGGAGAGGAACGGGGTCAGCTCGGCGTGTCCAAGGGCCCCCTCGGGGCTGTGTGCTGGCCAGGCTGGAGGCTAGAGCAGTGGTCCAGGGCCGCACCATCCCACAGACATGACCCGAGCCGTGTGTATCATTTCAGATTTTGTCTAAGCCCCCATTAAATACATAAAAAGAAAAGAGATGAAATTCATTTTCACCATATATTTTATTTAGTCAGCATAAATAAATGTCATCATTTCAACATTTAGTCAACTGCAGATTGCTCACGAGCTATTTTTTACATCCTACCTTTTTGTACTAAGTCTTTATTTTTTATTTTATTTTATTTTTTCAGGGCCACACCCACAGCATATGGAAGTTCCCAGGCTAGGAGTTGGAATCGGACCTCCAGTTGCTGGCCTACACCACAGCCACAGCAACACAGGATCCCAGCCACATCTGTGACCTACACTGCGGCTCTCAGCAGTGCTGGATCCTTAACGCACTGAGTGAGGCCAGGGATCGAACCCGCCATCTCCTGGATACTAGTTGGGTTCGTTACCGCTGAGCCAAGCAGGAACTCCTGTACTGCATCTTTAAAACCCGGTACCGCTCACTGAGGATCAGTTACTTCTCCGGTGCTCCCTAGTCACGCATGGCTGATGACTTCCGTGTAGGACAGGTCTGGGCCAAGAGGAGGACAGAGTCTGGCCGTCTGGATGGGGAGGAATCATGATGGGGGCGGCGGGCCTGGGGGCAGATGCTGAACTTGCTCCGCTGGGATCAGGCGGCTGGCCGGGAAGGGGTGGAGTCAGGGACAGGGGGACACGTGGGGCTGGGTGCGCTGGGCCAACTCGGACTCAGCCCCCCGCTGTCCTGCTCTGCCCCGCAGGGCGCGTATGGCGTCAGGGCGCCCCGAGGAGCTGTGGGAGGCCGTGGTGGGGGCTGCCGAGCGCTTCCGGGCCCGGACCGGCACGGAGCTCGTGCTGCTGACCGCGGCGCCGCCCCCGCCGCCCCGCCCGGGGCCCTGCGCCTATGCAGCCCACGGTCGAGGGGCCCTGGCCGAGGCCGCCCGCCGCTGCCTCCACGACATCGCCCTGGCCCACCGGGCAGCCGCCGCCGCCCGGCCCCCCGCGCCCCCACCAGCACCACAGCCACCTAGCCCCGCACGGAGCCCGCCCCGGCCTGCCCTGGCCAGGGAGGAAGAGGAGGACGAGGACGAGCCAACAGAGACAGAGACCTCTGGGGAGCCGCTGGGCGTCAGCGATAATGGAGGTGAGATGGGCAGGGGCTGGGGTGGCTCTTGGCAAGTTGCCCCGTCGGTGGGTTTTCCTGGAGGGGACGGCTTGCTCATCTCTGAACCCTGTGTTCACGGAGGCTGCAGGCTTGCATGTGAGTCACTCTGACCTTGAGCCAGTCATTTCCCCTGAGCCTAGGTTTCCTTATATCACGTCTGTGGGTCGGGTCTGTGCTGGGCATGGAGAAAGCCACCTTGGAGACTTCTCTAGGGACTCCAGGTTGGCCAAAGAATTGGGGTCCTGACATGAGATGGTGCCCCGTGGGTGTCTAATGCCCGTGAGCTAGAGAGGAGTCAGGGCTGTGCGCAGCAGCTGAGGAGGTCAGGGGAGGAAGCAACTGGCTCTGTGGGCAGAAATGTGGCAGTTGGTTGCTCCCCAGAGACTGGACTATATCATTAGGGCTTTGAAGAGTGAGTAGGAGTTTTCAGGGGGAGGCTCAATAAGTAGTGGTTACTCATTTCTTTCCGTCAATGGCTGGCTTTACACTGTTGCTGGAGAAAATCCGCATAGGGTTAAGGGCTCAGACTCTCAGATTCTGGAACTACGTGGCCAGGGTTCAAATCCTGGTGGCACTACTTATTAGATGTGGGACTTTTGGCAAGTGAATTAATCTCTCTGTGCTTCTGGGTCCCCATTTGTCAAACAGGGATCATAATCATCTCATCATTCTCTCAGCTGTATTTTGAGTCCATTCAACTCAGACAAGTCTTACAGATTTCTTGTTCATCTAACCAGTTGCTTTCACCTGGGGATGTGATAGAAACTGGATTTGGCCAGGCAGATAACCACAGGGATAGTGTTCAAGGCAGAGGGAGTAATTGGAGTTCCCGTCATGGCTCAGTGGTTAACGAATCTGACTAGGAACCATGAGGTTGCGGGTTCGATCCCTGGCCTTGCTCAGTGGGTTAAGGATCCAGCGTTGCCATGAGCTGTTGCAGACGTTCGGATCCTGCGTTGCTGTGGCTGTGGTAAAGGCCGGCAGCTACAGCTTCTGCTAGGCTCCTAGCCTGGGAACCTCCATATGCCGCGGGTGCAGCCCTAGGTAAGACAAAAAGACAAAAAACAAACAAAAAAAAAGGCAGAGGGAGTAATAATTCCAGAAGCTGCGAGGCTTGCAAGGACCTGACCGATGCAGGGAACAGGGAGGCAGTGGCAGTGTCTGGAGTCCAGCAGGACCCAACTGGCCCTGGCCCCAAACGTCATCCACAGGGCTCTTTGTGATGGACGAGGACACCACGCTCCAGGACCTGCCCCCATTCTGCGAGTCGGACCCTGAGAGCACAGATGGTGAGTGTCGCAGTCTGTTCCCATCCCCAGAGGAGGAGAGGACGAAGGCAGGAACAGAGGCTGAAGTCCACCCTCTCTGCAGATGGCAGCCTGAGCGAGGAGACCCCTGCCGGCCCCCCAGCCTACTCAGTGCCCCCCGCCTCAGCCCTGCCCACACAGCAGTACGCCAAGTCCCTGCCTGTCTCCGTGCCCGTGTGGGCCTTCAAGGAGAAGAGGACAGAAGCTCGGTCGTCTGATGAGGAGAACGGGCCGGTGAGGGACAAATGGGAGGTGGGAAGGAGGGGGTTGGGAAGGGCTCAGAGCCACCTCCTCCAGGAAGCCCTCAGATGTGGATGCCACGTGTCACATGACCGATCCTGCCCTCCACCTCGTAAGGCTGGTTCTTGGGCTGGAGCCCTGCAGTATGCACTGCCCACAGCCTTGTAATGCATCCCAGGGCCGTGTAGAGAAACAGCCTCTCCCTTCCAGGAACAGTTCTGTTTATAGAACATCTGCTCTGGGCAAAGCACAAATATTTTGGTAACCCCTCCAGACGGGGAAGCTGAAGGAATCAGATTACCTTCCACCCCCACCTGTCTCCTCCCGGAACTTGTGCCATCTCCCTTGTCCTCTGTTCCTCCTGCATCGTCCTACACGTGGAGTTGCTGGGCTGGCCTGGGTGGGTCCTCACCTCCCATCACTAAAGGTGCTCGCAGCAGAGGGAAAACCAAGGCACTGAGCATTCACAGGACTTCCCTGAGGCTCAGCCTGGAAGGGGCAGAGCTGGGATTAGAACACAGCTTCCTTTTGGAAAAAAGCTATGAACTTCGAAGCAGGAGGCCTTGTGTCCCATGGTTCCCCCTTCATGTGACACCTCTCAGTGTCCTCGTTTACAGACTGGCAGGGCCCATCACCTGCTGCTGCCCCTTTTTTGTTGTTGTCTTTTTAGGGCCACATCTGCGGCATATGCGGCTATTGGACCCAGGCTAGGGGTCAAATCGGAGCTACAGATGCTGGCCACAGCCGCAGCCACAGCAACGCAGGATCCAGGCTACATCTGCGACCTACACCACAGCTCATGGCAACGTCGGATCCGTAACCCACTGAGCGAGGTCAGGGATTGAACCTGTGTCCTCATGAGTACTAGTCAGATTCATTTCCGCTGAGCCACGATGGGAACTCCCCGCTGGTGTCCTCCTTTGTCACTGGTAGAAACAGTTATTTAACTGAATGTGTGAGGCCTGAGTGTTGGGCCCCGAGCTCTGGCTTCTGTTGTGGCCTCTCCCATTCTGCTAGGGGTCAAGCCCAGCTCAGGGTGACAGGGGCCCTGAGGTGGCGCTAGGTGCCGGGGCTGCAGGCAGAATGACAGGACCTCTCTGCTCTGAGGACTGCCATGGAGAGGGCTCCTTTCTGTATGGTGGCACTGGTGACATGGGCCTTCACCTTTTTTTAGCAGTCACCGTGCTGGTTATGTCAGGCCCTGTTATCAGCCCGGCTTATGAGAGGGGAGACTGAAAGCTAGGGAGGTGAAACCCCAGTTGACAGCTAGTGGGTGTCAGAGCCCAGATCCTTAGGAGACTCTCTGGGTGCACACGGCCTTGACAGCAGACCAGCAGCGCCTCCCCTGTGTGGAAGAACGGTGGAGAGCCAGGCAGCTGTGCTTGCATATGTCCGGGCCGAGGTGAGAGGAGAGGGGCAGGAAGTCTCCTTGGAGGAGGTGGTGTCTTGGGTTGGGCAGCAGAGCCCTAAATGGAGGAGGACAGGGGGAAGGGCCTTTCTGGCTGTGGGTATCTCAGGGGCAAATGTGCTAGGAGAGGGTCTGGAGCCCAGGCTACCGGCCCTGACCCTATCCGTGTCGCCGTTCCTACAGCCCGCCTCGCCGGACCTGGACCGTATCGCGGCGAGCATGCGCGCGCTGGTGCTGCGGGAGGCCGAGGACACTCAGGTCTTCGGGGACCTGCCGCGGCCACGGCTCAACACCAGTGACTTCCAGAAGCTGAAGCGCAAATACTGAGGCCCAGCGAGGGAGCTTCCCGGCCTGGCGCCCGCCCCACGCAACACTACACCCCTGCCCCTCCTCCGGGGCCCGCCAATCCGAGTCAGATCCGGGACCGGCCTCCCACGCTCCCGGGCCTCAAGATTGACCCGTCCCTGGTCCCTGCGGATCCCCACCGCCCTTCCAGCCCCCAACCGCTCCAGCGCCTGTCCAGTTTCCCGATTGGGTCTGTCTTCTCTCCGCCCAGCGACAGATTCTTTCTATTAAGGGATTGGCTTGCTCCCTAGTCGGGGCGTGGCCAGTTGACTTAATAGGTCAACTCTGTCGTTTTCTGCCTAGCAACAAGGGCTTTGTTCTCACGGCATTGGCTCCGTTTCCGAAAGAGCACAGTCAAGCTGCAGGAATGGGTAGTAGCCCTCCACTTCAGCATAGTGAATGGGCAGTTCCTTCATTTGATTGGCTCGAACACTGTCAAGGGCTTGACCAATCGCCCAAGAGTCCATCCACCCTGAGTTACCCCATCTTATTGGCTCCAGCGCCCTGGGGGCGTGGCCAACTCTCCCGTGCCCAGGATTGGCCTGTGGCCTTACGTTTTCATTCTTTACACTACTGGGGCTGGGGTCGTTTTTGGCCCAGTCCCGACAATTGTCCCTCTGGCCCCCTGAAGGATGGCCTAATCCTGTTCCTGCGTCTGACACCCTCTCTTTGGTTTTATCCACAACCGCCTGCCAATCAAAACCCGTCCTCGTATCCAGGACGTTAGCAGCTCCCACCCCTCTTCCCCCCACCCCCACAGGTGCCTTAAAGGGCCCTCGTCCACCCAAGGTGGGGGGCAGGGGGCCTCACTCTCCGGCCCTGGTGTGGGGGAGAGAACGGGGGGTCGGGATCAGGAGTTGAGAGGGGTGCTCTGAGATTAAAGAGTTTTACCTCTGACAAATGACTATAAGGTGTGTTGTGTTATTCAACATTTTCTGAAGACAAATGAGCAGTGTCTCATTCCTTCTCAGCGCGAAGCTGGGAATTAAACTCATTGTGCCTGTTTTACAGATACAGTAATGGAGATTCGCGGGACAGGAGGAAGGATTCCAGTTCTGTGCAGTCATGGATTCCCACTCTTCACGGGTGTGAGTGTTGGGAATAGTTTAAGGAATCAGTCTCCTGAGTCCACACAGTGCCCAGGAAAGCCAGGAACCTCCAGCTGACCCCGGGAGTTTTCTGACTAATCTGAGGGCTGGTGGTTACAGCGCAATGGCGCCGGGGCGAAAATGGGGCTAAGTCAAGTAAATACCCATCTCCCATCAGAGCACCACAGGTGGAATGTTAACAACAGACAAAACTTAAACCGAGCCAACTACCGCCTGGAAACTTTCGTAAGTATTTATATGTGCTAACTGCTTTAATCTTTCTAGTAACCCTGCAACGGGGAAACAATTATCCCCACTTTGTAGATGAGGAAACTGCAGCATCGAGGGGAGGGGTGTGTTGGGGCGGGGTTTCTTCGACTGATAATAGTCATCAAAGAGTCATCTAACTGTCCAGCAAGGGGAATGAAAATGAGAGTTTAGCGTGGAAGGAGGAAAATATGTGAAGAGAGAACCCCCTGGCCCCTTACTGGCCTAAGTCTGCAGCAGGAGAGATGAAGGTCAGAGCCGCAGAGGGCCGAGAGAAGCCCTGGGATGGTTAAAGGGGCGGGGCTTGTATCGTGGGCGGAGCAAACGCCCCGCCCACTTTAGTACGGAGATTCATTTCCGCCCGCGGCGAAACAGAGAAATCTGCAAGCCGACTTGCGGGCACGGCGCTTCGGGCGGGACCTCCCTGCTTGAAAGTGGTGAGTGAGCCAAGCAGCGGACAAGGGTGAGAGAAGGGCTGGGGCGGGAGCGCATTAATTTCTCGGCCTTTGCCCTGGGAAGTAGGGGTCGGGGCTCCTTGACGTACGGAGCGGGGCGTCGTCGCCTGGGAAACGACGCGAGCCCCATGCCGGAGAGTGGGTGAAATTTCCTGAGCCATTAGCGGAAGAAGAGGATTCCTGGTGGAGCGGGCGAGAGGAGGCGGGACTTCCTGTAACAATCTGAGGGCTGCCACTCAAACCTATTTACCTACTTCCCTTTAGGCCGGCTTCCAGGATGGCCAAGGTGGAGGCCCGGGGCCGCCTGTGGCTGGAGAGCCCCCCTGGGGGAGCACCTCCCATCTTCCTGCCCACAGACGGGCAAGCCCTGGTCCTGGGCCGGGGACCCTTGACACTGGTTACCGACCGGAAATGCTCCCGAAACCAAGGTGGGCGAGGGCGGGGCCTGAGCTGGAGGGGGTGTGGCCCGCTTCAGAAGCGGGAACACCATCAATGGGAAAGACCTAGAGTTAGTCCAGGGAGGGATGTGCTTGGCCTCCAGGCCGAATTGCGTGGTGCAGCTAGTCCTAAAGTTGGTAAGTGCCCTCAGGGGAGCACAGAAGAGAAAGGTTGTGCCTGACCGGATCTGGAACTAGCCGGATAACTCGGGTCTCAATCAGGCCATCACCTTGTCAAGGAGAGAGCCGTTCCTGTGGAGAAAAATGCATATTGCTGAGCAGAGACGGGTGGTAGCAGGCCAAGCCCATGACTTGCATCTTGTCAAGGTCCTGCATTGTCAAGGAGAAACCAATTCTATACAGAAAAATACCTGCCTTGCCCCTAGGCGAGGACCAGTGTCACAGGCTGTCCTAAGGCCTTTACCTGGCTACTGCATATCGAGGAGTGAGCCAAACCTGCTTAGAAATTAACTGCTTCCTCCTGCCGAATGGGTGCTGTAGCCCCATCCTGTGGCCTGAAGCTGGCCTTGCTCCCCAGTAAAGAAGGAAGCAATGACCTAAGGATTCAAATCCTGACTCTGCCCCCTCAATCCTCAGTGGAGCTGGTTGCAGACCTTGAGACTCGGACTGTGGCAGTGAAACAGGTACTGGTTCCTTAGCAAGGGGCAGAGGGCCTGAGGGTGAGGTGGGGGTCGAAGGGTAGAAACTCAGCTGGGGAACAGACCCATTGAGAAAATCTGGCTGGGAGGGGAGGAGTTGTGGCCTATTTCAGTGCGGTAAACTTCCAAACCCATTTAAATTGGGTAAGACTAGGAGTTCCCCGTGTGGCTCAGGGGGTTAAGGACCTGACGTCGTCTCTGCGGATATGGGTTCCATCCCCAGCTGTAAAAGATCCAGCTTTGCTGTAAGGTACGGCCGTAACTCCTCAGATGAGACTGGGATCCGGTTTTGCTGTGGAGCTGTGGCCTAGACCTCAGCTGCGGTTTGGATTTGGCTTGGATTCCATGCTGCAGGTGTAAAAAAGGGGTGGGGGCGGCTAAGACTGGATGCCGATTTCCTTACCAATGCCCTGATTGGCGGTACATGGTGAAGAGGTGGGGCTTAGGGGTCTGATTGGCTGTTGGAGAAAGGAAAGCCCTTTCGAGTTTATTTGATTGGAGGAGGTTACTGGTGGGGTGGATCCTGTACCAGCTCCTCCTGCTTTCTCTGCAGCTAGGAGTTAACCCATCAACTGCTGGGACCCAAGAGCTGAGGCCGGGGTTGGAGGGTTCTCTAGGGTTGGGGGACACGTTGTATTTGGTCAATGGCCTCCACCCGCTGACCCTGCGCTGGGAAGAGGCTTGCACTCCAGAACTGCAGCCAGACACTCCACCCGGCACCCCACCTGTGGCCCCAGGCGAGGGGAAGGAGGAGGAGGAGGAGGAGGAGGATGTTGAGCGGCAGAAAAAGCGGATGCGGAAGTCATCTCCGGGCTGGGAGAGCTTTGAGAAGCTGTTGGTATTCACAGCACCTGGTGTGAAGCCGCGGGGCAAGGTGAGGCCCAAGCTGAGGATTGAGGGAGCCACCAAAGGGACTCAACCCCAAGTTTACTGTGTAGACATTTGACCTCTTTTAGCCCCCACTTATTCTTCTGAGAAATGGACCTGATGACAAATTCAGGGGATGTTGTCAACTCTGGGGAAATCGATGCATGTCTGCTCCTGCCGCTCCCACAGTAACCACCCAGTAACCGTGGCCGCTGGTCATGGTCATGTCGTGGGAGTGATTATGCTGATATTTCTTAGGTCAGAGAGACTTGAGTTCAAATGCTGTTACACTGGAGTTCCCGTTGTGGCTCGGTGGGTTAAGGACCTATCTGTTGTCTCTGAGGATGAGCGTTCAATCCCTGGCCTCCCTCATTGGATTAAAAACCCAGCATGGCCACAAGCTGTGGCATAGGTCGCAGATGTGACTCGGTTCCTGAGTTGCTGTGGCTGTGGTGTAGGCCGGCTGCTGCAGCTCCAATTCAGCCCCTCGCCCAGGGATTTCCATACGCTGTAGGTTTGGCTCAAAAAAAAAAAAAAAAAAAAAAAAAAAGGCTGTTACGCCATGTTCTTTGAGCCCCACTTCTCTCACCAGTAAGACGAATCCACAAAATGCAATGCAGCAGAGTCCCTGATGTGCCATTAGCACCCCAACAAAACTTAGCTTCTGTTTTTATTTCCATGGTTATTAGCCCTCCGTGGTGGAAAAGGCCAGGGGGAGAGGCTGGGTCAGATATAAAGCCTTCTCTTTTTTTTCCTTTTTTTTGGCTTTGTCTTTTTAGGGCCACACCTGCGGCATATGGAAATTCCCAGCCTAGGAGTCGGATCAGAGCTGTAGCCACTAGCCTATGGCACAGCCACAGCAATGCCAGATCCTTAACCCACTGAGCGAGGCCAGGGATCGAACCTGTGTCCTCATGGATGCTAGTCAGATTCAGTTCTGCTGATCTACGACGGGAACTCCTGAAGCCCATTTTAAGGACCAAAACAATGAGGAATTCCTGTCGTGGCGCAGTGGAAACGAATCCGATTAGGAACCATGAGGTTGCAGGTTCGATCCCTGGCCTTGCTCAGTGGGTTAAGGATCCGGCGTTGCCATGAACTGTGGTGTAGATCGCAGATGCGGCTCGGATATGGCGTGGCTGTGGTGTAGGCCGGCAGCTGTAGCTCCAACTGGACCCCTAGCCTGGGAACCTCCATATGCCGCAAGTGTGGCCCTAAAAAGCCAAAAAAGTAAAATAAATACTGAAACAATGGGGTACTGAGAGGAATGGGAGGTGGTAGAGTGAAGACGTCACTGTCGCACTCGGGTACCCCGGATGTGCCTTGTCCTTACAGAAGCTGTGTAGTCTCCCCGTGACTCAGTCCCCCGCCTTGCAGGGTTGCTGGGAACCAGCCTGTGAGCGAGAGAGGATCAGACGTGTAACCGTTCTGTGCTCTTTCCTGGGTGACGCCAGGTGGCTGGTTTTGATCTGGATGGGACTCTCATCACCACACGTTCTGGAAAGGTCTTTCCCACTGGCCCCGGCGACTGGAGGTGATCAGCGGCAGGAGGAGGGGGTGAGTGAGGCGCACTACGGGCCCCGAGTCACCCTGCGCTTCCCCGCCCACCCTAGGATCTTGTACTTGGAGATTCCGCGGAAGCTCCGGGAACTGGACGCGGAGGGTTACAAGGTGTGTGCGCATGTGTCGTGGTGGCCGGGACGCCAGACAGGCCTGGGCCTGATGAGGGCACCGGCTGACACCCATCTGTCCCCAGCTGGTGATCTTCACCAACCAGATGGGCATTGGACGCGGAAAGCTGCCAGCGGAGGAGTTCAAAGCCAAGGTGGAGGCTGTGGTGGAGAAGCTGGGGGTCCCCTTTCAGGTATGACAGCAAGGGAAGCAAAGGGCTGGGGCGGGGGAAGGCGGAGACAGGAGGGAACAGAGACCCAGGGAGAAGGCGTGACACGGAGAGCCGGTGGGGGAGAGGGGGACAGAGGCCCTGGGTGGATGGGGTGGTGGTGGGTACGGGTTATGCTGACGGATGCCTGTCATGTGTGGCGCGATCCGGGGCGCTGGGCCTTCTCCTAGGATTGGTAAGGCTTGGGGTAGCATCCTTGGGACCTGAGTGTCCTTGAGTGACGGAGCAGGAGCCAAGGATGGTGTCTCAGCCCCACCCTGCCCACAGGTGCTGGTGGCCACGCATGCGGGCCTGTACCGGAAGCCGGTGACCGGCATGTGGGACCACCTGCGGGAGCGGGTGAGCTTTCAGGTCCCAGTGGCTCTCCTTTCCCTGCGCCTCCTTGGTCTGTGACCGTCCTCTCATCTCCTGCCCGGGCGTGGCCTTCTCAGTTTCTTTGCTGTCTTGTTCTAGTGTTGGAACCTGAGACTGGAGCTCAAACTCTGAAAGCCAGAGTAGCCAGAGGGAAATTGCTCGTGCATTCATTCATTTGTGTGTGCACGTGTGTGTTCAGAAGCTCAACAGGTTCTTGAATTGAAGATACTAGGAAACAAGACAGACCTGCCAGCTCCAGTTCAGGGAGGGTGCAGATTATAGAGGCCTTGAGAAGTGCGGGGGACAGCAGAGCAAGGATAAGGCGGGGTGTTGTTCCATTTGTGGAGCCGTGAAAACCTCTGCACGTGCCATTGAGTAAAGCGTTAAAGCCAGTGAGGGCGGGAGCCATGTGAGTATTCAAGGGAAGAGGGGGCCAGGCGGGAGTAGTGCAAAGGGGCCTGCGGTGGGACCAAGCCTGCTTCGTTCGGGGCAGTGAGGCGGCCAGCAGAGGGTCCCTCGAGCCCTCCAGGTGTCGTCCCCCCCCCCCCCCCCCGGCTGGAGGGCTGCGAGCCTGCGCCCTCTGGCGGCCTTGCGGGGAACAGACGGGCTAGAATGGAAGCTGGGAAACTAGGAAGGAGTGACGGAATGGTTTAGAAAGATGCGGGTGAAACGGGTGAGAAGTGGCAGCAAGGCTGTGCCAACAGGGTTTGCTGACAGATCAGACGTGGAGCACCGAAGGTTAGAGATTAGGCCTAGCGTGCGGCCCTGAGCGAGCGGGCCATCACTGCGGGAACCTTTAGTGTTCTGAGGGTGGAGGTGGGAGTGGGTTTCCTACCGCCTGTCATCTGTCACCTCTTCCTCCCCAGGACAACGAGGGTGTTCCCATCTCCATAGGAGACAGCGTTTTTGTGGGAGGTAAGGACCTAGGGGCTCAGGTGGGTGGGCTTGGGACCCCAGTCCCCAAGGCTGCTGGTGGAGGTGGGGTGTGTCCTCTGTGTGCTCCAGACGCAGCTGGACGCCCAGCCAGCTGGGCCCCTGGCCGAAAGAAGAAGGACTTCTCCTGCGCAGACCGCCTGGTGAGGCCGCTGCCCCCTGCCTGGCTTATCCACGCCCCCGCCTGGTCCGTCCCTGCCCGCCCCGGACCTGCCCCCGCCTCCATCCCGACCTGTCCCCGCCTCCGCCCCCGACTTGC